>CM076983.1:18854492-19057843 GCA_039105355.1 Benthosema pterotum | reverse complement strand
TGTCCTTAAGGATCGACTCCACCTGTGATTTAGAGGTGATGTGTATGTGAGGTTCTACCACTGAACAGGAGGAACAGTGGCGGGACCAAGTTTTTCTTTCCTCGTCCAGAATCACACTTTTAACCTTTGTAAAAACGGTCTCTAAGTTTGCCCCATGTTTTTTTTTTTCTCAGCTATTTCTTGCCATAAATTGTAGGCCATCTGTTGGTTGTGATAATCTGCCATTGAGGAATTATAAAGATGTTCATATCGCCTGCACTTTGTCGACAACATCTCTTCAAATTCATTCATTTTGACTCCTTTTCCCTTCCTTCTCCTCCTCCTCTACTTTGTATGTTTCTCTCTTACCGCCTATATTCTTCCACTTTTTGTTTTCTATTTGCTTTCTGTCGCTGTCATGAGCTGTCATCTTGACTTGCTGTGCTTTCAAGGCTATACCACTTTCTAGACCAGGGGTTTTCAACAGGTGGTCCGGGACCACCTGTGGTCCCTGAGAGGGTTCCAGGTGGTCCCCAGGCTAAATGATGGAAAGTTGGTTAACCAGATGTAACTCTTGAGAATGTAAAAATGAAACCAAATGGACCCTTGCGGGTCCATTTGGTTTTCATTTTCACACTCTCAAGAGTTAAAATCTTCATCTGAATTAGCACTATTTAATTATGAAGTCTACACTGTTTTGTTTGCAAAATCCAGCCTGGAATTGTCAACAAAACCAAAAGAATTCTTTTAAGTTTTAGGTCTTTTGGGGCTAGATGTCATCCAATGGTGGTCCGTGGCTCAAATGATGAACAAATGGTGGTCCCTGGTGTCAAAAAGGTTGAAAACCACTGTTCTAGACCAATCAGTGTGGGCGGTGAATGAAAAGCCCCAAAGTGAAAGCACTTTTTGATAATAAAAACAGTGTTAGGATGCACAGTGATCACTGCAGTGATTGACGTCATGTCAGGGGCGGATCTAGGCATGGAAATCTTACATCCGCCCCTGCGTCACGTTGTAGTTGTATAACCCTTAAAAAGCTACACCGCAGTGAAACCCTTTCCCTGTGAGTCACTTCACTGTGGACTATGATTGAGCCTTAAGGGTGTCATGTGGATAATCCTCCTCACAGATTACTGCTGCACACAGCTGATACTGTCCTGTCTGATGTACTAATGACCCTGTCAGCTTATAGTATGGACACACACACCACAACATATGTGGACAGAGACACACACACACACACCACACACACACACACACACACACACACAGTGCAACCGCGACCACTGGTCACGACCGCTATAAAACGGTTGCGACCATTGGCCCAGAGTTCGGGGGTTGTATCAGACAGCTGTCTTTATGAATGGACTCCTCGGTCCACACAATGGATATAGAACATTTGCTTTGCATTGTCTCGTCTCGATTGACCTCTGTGAACCCGAGAGAGACCCGAGACATTTGCTCCGAGATCGTGACAATACCACAAGACAAATGATGTGCAGAGAGCGGCGAGACAGAGACAAGACCAAGATAATTCAGGGTGAGACAAAAGCAAGACCAAGACAACAAAAACTTGTCTTGAGACACACTACTAGTGTGTGTGTGGGTGTGTGTGTGTGTGTGTGTGTGTTGTGTGTGAGTGTGTGTTGTGTGTGTGTGTGTGTGTGTGTGTGTGTGTGTGTGTGTGTTCTTCAAGTTCAAGTTCAAGTTCAAGTTTATTTGTCATGTGTATAGATACATCGCATGTATGAATACAATGAAATTCATTTTGCTACAGAGCATCTCAGTCCTTCGCGACACAAACCACATACAGAACAATAAACAGCACAACAGCAGAGACAAGACAACACAAGACAGTTCTATACAGTACAGGTCAGCTGTTCAGCAGCCTGACTGCCTGGGGGAAGAAGCTGTTCGTCAAACGTGTGGTGCGAGATTTGATGCTACGGTAGCGCTTTTTGGATGGAAGTAGTTGGAACAGAGTATGTGCAGGATGACTGGTGTCAGCAATGATGTTATGTGCTTTTCTCTTACACCATGTAGTGTAGATATCTCCCAGACTGGGAAGTGGGTGTACTGTTACCAATGATTTTTACCTGGTGTTCTTACAGTGTGTGTGTGTGTGTGTGTGTGTGTGTGTGTGTGTGTGTTGTGTGTGTGTGTGTGTGTGTGTTGTGTGTGTGTGGTGTGTGTGTGTTGTGTGTGTGTGTGTGTGTGTGTGCGTCCTACCGATGAAGAGGATGGGGAAGGTGATGAAGAGCAGGAAGACATGGGGGACCAGGTTGAGAGCGTCGACGAAGCATCCGTTGTTGAGGACCCCCTGGTCCACGCTGTACGAGTCGTTACGGTCGTTACCGCAGAATGACAAGCCCATGCTGCCGCCCGATTGGTCCACATAAGCCTGGGTGGGACATGAAACACAGTTCCTCATTGGTCGGGTCGATTGTGGCCCCGAACGAATAATACAATAGTAAAATGTTAAAGGAGAATTCCGCACCAAAACACATTGGGCATCTACGTTGATTCCTGTGACATGATACATAATGTCCTTGGGTGCAGTTCTCAATCGCTGTGGTGTAGCAGGTATGGTGTAAGTCTTCTCATTGGCTGCATGGCAGCAAATCAGGTCTGGGGCCTTGTGTGTAGGCCGAAAGCCTATACCACCAGCCCTGGCCTGAGCTTACCAAATAATTACCCAGAATAATTAAAACTGCAAGTCGAAAACGTCGAGAAATCACCTGGCCCCCCCAATTAAAAAATGTTACTGTACTCCCCGGCTTTGTTCATCATGAGTTGAAGCTCTTGATGACTGGTTTTAATTATTATGGATAATTATTTGGTAGGCCCAGGCCCAGGCCTGTTGGTATAGGCTTTCGGGCCTACCTCAAGGCCCCAGACCTGATTCGCTGCCATGCAGCCAATGAGCACGGCCCCAAACCTGATTTGCTGCCATGCAGCCAATGAGAGGACTTACACCATTACACCATACCTGGCTACACCACAGCGATCGGGAATTGCACCCCTTGATTTTTGTCATAGATGCTCCATTTTCTACATTTCACCATGAGGTCCCCGTCCCCATGACGACATTGGGAACAGTTAACATGCTGCAGGTTGTCTTTATTCTAATGCGGGTATTTCTGTAACTACAAACTTTTTTTTTTTTTTCACACATCACATTTTGACGTCAACGTTGGGAGGGGGACCTCAAGGGTGAAATGTAGAAAATGGGACATCTGTGACAAAAACAAGGACATTATGTATCATGTCACAGGAATCAAGGTAGATTGAGGCCCAATGTATTTTGGTGTGGAATTCTCCATTAACACACCAGTGCCAGCCCTTTTTCATATTTTTTGAGGTAGCTAGTGCCAGCGATTTTCATCTAAAAGTCATATTTCATATTTCGGTCCATGTTTCCCGTCGGACAAGTTAGTTGGCGACACACTTCCGGTTTCGGGTTGGTCCGTCCCTTATTTTGGTCCGTTCTGATTGGAATATGCGGTCGCTGCTCGCTGCCGTTATCATTGGGATCGTATCAAACCAGCGACGGTAAGCGACGTAGAGAGGCGTAGATCAACCTAAGAGGCATCGGTCATAACTATTTTTCATAATGATAACGCGCGACGTAGCTCTACTGCAAGGGCACGAAAACTGTTAAAAACACCCCCCAAAAAATCTTGAAAAATGTCAAATTCACGGCAGAGCCCCTTTAATGTATATTTCCAAATCACATCTTAGTTTTAAGCAGTGATTTTCAACCTTTTTCATACCAGGGCCCACTATTTATTCAGCATTTTAGCCACCTTTTGATGTTGAGTTTAGTCTCTCAGACCAAAAAGGAAGGATTTTAAAGTTTTTGTTTACTATTTAGTAGTTCACAATTTGTTCACAATTTACGGTCAAAATCACATTTTTTTCTACATTTTCTAATTTTTGGTTGAAAATGAAGTAATTCAGATATTTAAGATCGTAAAAATTCATTTTACGATCGCAAGAGTTACAGATCTATAAGGGTCCATTTGGTTACCAATGGTCCTTTCTAGGAAGGAAGGAGGCGCCAGAGATAAAACAAGGGTTTTATCTCTGGCGCCTGTCAACCAATTTCACCCCAAATCACCAGCAAAAAAAAAAGCACTAGATTTTCCGCCAGGAGTTTTTCACTAAATTTTAGCGCAAGGGGGGTCTGAAAAAAAAAAGCTAAATATAGCAAGAAATGCACCAAGTTGGCAACACTGCCCGGGAAACACAAGAATCCCAGTAATGGAATATAAAGCGGAACTTCCATAGAGAGATGGATTTCTATAATTATTCCACCCTGAGTAGAGATGCGTACATGTGCATGCAATGTTTGTGTACGTGCGCTGTATGAGATGACACTGTCCATTTGAAAGGGGTTCTATTTCCTAGAGGTATTAGAGGTGCCTGTTTATTGCGTTGGAACTATTTAGACACCTACAATACATGCTTGCTCTTTAACGGCCGTGTGTGTGTGTGTGTGTGTGTGTGTGTGTGTGTGTGTGTGTGTGTGTGTGTGTGTGTGTGTGTGTGTGTGTGTGTGTGTTATGTGTGTGTGTGTGTGTGTGTGTGTGTGTGGCCTACACACTACACACATTCCTGACCTTGACTCCTGGCATTGTTGACAGCACAGAAAGCTTAGCTAGCTGTAAAGCACTAATGTAACATAAATAAACAACAGGACACACTACTGGCGCACTGGCATGACCTAACATCGTGTTAATCCATTTTGAAACTACATCCTAGTTTCTGATGTTAAGTCCTAGTTTCAGACACCAGATTCTAGTTTCAGACGCTAGATTCTAGTTTCTGACGCTGGCAGGCGCGTCGCCGCGTCTGGAAAGATGCGGGTGCTGATTTCGCTTTAGGGTTAAAATTTTTGGGCTTTTTTCCCCCTCTAAAACACTTTTTACTAATATTTCACAATAAATGTAATGGTTACACACTTCAATGAAGCAGTGTTATAATGCAGTACAAGACTGACTGTGACGAGATAAAACGGCTATCTATGATGACTAAAATATGACGAGACGTTTGTGAGTTATGGTTGACGTGACGTGTCGAGACGGAATGTAGTGGATTGACGAAAAAGTTTCAAAACCGCACCGTCGCCGATGTGCAACTCATATCAAAGCAATGAATGCAAGCGGAGGCCGGTCAACCCGTCTCCCTCCTTCCCAG
The DNA here is from genome assembly GCA_039105355.1 of Benthosema pterotum. Lineage (NCBI taxonomy): Eukaryota > Metazoa > Chordata > Actinopteri > Myctophiformes > Myctophidae > Benthosema > Benthosema pterotum. The sequence goes on along the minus strand of CM076983.1, from coordinate 19,052,665 downwards.
ATCAGTGCCTGCCATCTAGTAGAAGAGTGGCGACATTGAGGGGTCACAAAACGGAACGCTCGGGCTGCTGTTCATGCAGCCTGAATAGGGACAAACTGGAGATGGAAATGCATTGTTTTCAATGAGGGCGACAGCGCAAAAAGAGCTATTTTATGCATGCTTTCAAGGGGCTGTTGCAAGGCTGTTGCCGGAGGCCGTTGCATTACTGCCTACTTCAGGTCCAGGACTTGTCCCTATTTGTTGTCCCCATTCCCGATTCGAGTCTCAGTAGAAAAGCCGCCATTGAACTTGCCTCTTGGAGTGGACGGAGTTGTCGTAACTCTGTCTACACTATATGGTTCATATGGCTCTGCCTCTCCCGCAGCATGGACAGTTGCGGTTTGGCCAGCACCCCCACTTTTTCGCATCATTTTTTTTTCCGACGTGAAAAGTTGCGGGTGCTGCAGCACCCGCATAGTGAATGGCGGTGACGCCCATGGACGCTGGGTTATAGTTTCTGATGCTAGATTCTAGTTTCTGACGCTAGATTCTAGTTTCTGATGCAAGATTCTAGTTTCTGACGCTAGACACTAGTTTCTGATGCTAGATTCTAGTTTCTGACGCTAGATTCTAGTTTCTGACGCTAGGTTATAGTTTCTGATGCTAGATTCTAGTTTCTGATGCTAGGTTCGAGTTTCTGACGCTAGGTTCGAGTTTCTGACTCTAGGTTATAGTTTCTGATGCTAGATTCTAGTTTCTGACGCTAGGTTCGAGTTTCTGACGCTAGGTTCGAGTTTCTGACTCTAGGTTATAGTTTCTGATGCTAGATTCTAGTTTCTGATGCTAGATTCTAGTTCCTGGCGCTAGATTCTAGTTTCTGATGCTAGGTTCTAGTTTCTGATGCTAGATTCTAGTTCCTGGCGCTAGATTCTAGTTTCTGATGCTAGATTCTAGTTTCTGATGCTAGGTTCTAGTTTCTGATGCTAGGTTCTAGTTTCTGATGATAGATTCTAGTGTCTGATAATCGATTCCACTTTCCGACACTGGATTTTAGTTTTTGATGCTAGATTCTATTTTTTTATGTTCCTGTGTCAGTGATGTTTAACATATTTCATGCCAAGGACCCCCAGAATTATCCATATTTGTCTGCGGACCTCCATCTGAAAACATGTTGTTCTAGGGACCCCCCAGAAGATTTGAGTGAAAAATGTTTGCTTCCCAAAAGAATACGTGGTATATTCAAAGATTTGAGCCACATTTTCAAGATTTTTAAAAAAAAAAATATATCAGACCTACAAGCTCAGAGCGCGCCACTCAGTGGCACGCTATGAGCTTGTACAAAAGTAAAAGTATAACTTAATGTAACTTAAAGTTGTGTGAATAAACCAGCTAAATCATTAGGTTTACGTTTAGCCTAGTCGGTTACCTGAACATTCTTTTTCTCTTTTAATAATTTTTATCCCACAATATTGTAACCCATTTTTTCCCACCCAGTGCCAATTCCTAATGTGATCCTGGTCTCTACACACCCTCCAGATGAGAGGAGGCCTTTCCCCAATCAGGGTTGAGTGGGGGTTGGCCTTAGTGTAGGTGCGAAAATGGTATGGGTGCGGCTTCATCACCCATGTCACTTCGCACCACGGGCGATGAAGCTGCACCCATAACATTTTCAGTTACAGGAATTTTATTAGGCAAAACATCAACAATAACATCAGTTGTTGTTGAAGTTGCAACAGACACGTAGCATGCATAAAGCTAAAGGACTGACTCAGACAGTTTTCTGTTGTCAATGTTGAAATGTTGTTGGTTTTGCAGTGCGACAATTGTAGTTAGTTACTTCGTAGAGTAGTGTTTCAAATAATTTTAAATATAATAATAATTTTCATTTAAAGGCTATCTTTGAAATTTGGGTTGTCTTGCATGCCATGTTTGGTGGGGCAGTCAGTGCATTTAGGGGGCATAGCCCCCTAAATGCCTAGATGGCTGAAATCTTCGTATTGATTAGCCGGTGAACAGTGTTGCCCGTGACCCGTTTCAACCAATCAGGTTAGTTCCTCAAAACAACCTGTGGTGTAATGACCCTTAAACTGTCCATTTGGTTCCTATACTCTGAGTGTGCAGCATGGCACAGACATTGTCACATATAGGCATTCGTTACACTAACTACTGTACGTAACATGAAACTAAATGGACCCGCAAGGGTCCATTTGGTTTCATGTTTACACTCTCAAGAGTTAAAAAAAATTCATCATGTGAATTAGCCCAAGTCTAAGATCAATGGTCATTTTGATCTGTATGTTGGACTGTTTGGTTTGGAATTGTGGACAAAAGCAAAATAAATCTTTAGTTTTGGGGTCTGTGGGGCTAAAATGTCATCAAATGATGGTCCTCCGTGGCTCAAATTCTGAATAAATGGTGGGACGTTTAACACCACTGGACTAGGCAGTTAATTTAATTGAAACACAAAGAATATTTACCATAACAAGTAAGCAGTAGAGCAGCCGCAGCACACAACTTTAAATTATACCAGCCAGCACTACCCAACTGTCCACTTGACACACACACACACACACACACACACACACACACACACACACACACACACACACACACACACACACACACACACACACACACACACACACACCACACACACACACACACACACACACACACACACACACACACACACACACACACACACACACACCAAACCAACCCAACCTACAGTCCTACTAGCGTCTGTCGATGTTTCATTATAGACACAACCAGGGCTAATTATAGGGACGACACAAAAACATACAGATAAAACAGCTTACCTCTGACACGAACAGCAGACCTTCCTTATTGACTTAGAGGTTCATTCCGGGTGTCTGGGGTTTGGTAGGGAAAGAGTAAATTAGTAAGAGAGAGAGAGAGAGAAGGCAAGCCAGAGAGAAGAGAGAGAGAGAGAGAGAGAAAGAAACAGAGAGAGAAAGAAAAACCTGATTATTTTTAGCCCGAACACTCGAACAGTGCATCAGCTGCATGCTATCTCTCTCTCTCTCTCTTACTCTCTCTCTCTCTCTCTCTCTCATATCAGATTTCCAAAACTTGAACAGTCTAGCAGGGAGTGTGAGAGTGACGAACTGCACAGATTCTCTCACACACACACACACACACCAGGGGCGGATATAACATGTCCCATTTGGGGGGGGGGGGGGGGCAAGAGAACATGTTGGAGGGGCAAGAGAAAATGGTATACCATTTTCGGTTACAGGACTTTTATTAGTCAAGTAAAGCATCAATAATAACATCAGTTGTTGAAGTTGCAACAGACACGCAGCATGCATAAAGCTAAAGGTCTGACTCAGAGAGTTTTCTGTTTTCAATGATGAAATGCTGTTGGTTTAGTGGTGACACAGCTATAGTTATAGTTAGTAGCAGTAGTAGTGTTTCACATCGTTTTAATTATAAGGCACTTTAATTTGAAATAGCTTGGGTTGTTTTGCATGCCATCGTGTTTGGTGGGGCAGACTGGGTATTTAGGGGGACATTGCCCCCCTAACCCCCCCCCTCCCAAATGCCCATGCCTAGATCCGCCCCTGACACACACACACACACACACCATGTGGTCTGTCAAATGCCTTGTGTAAGATACAGGGACAGTAAACACAGTAAGCAGCAGGGTGACCAGATCCAAACTGTTCATTTGAGGGACAGAGGTATTGGCAGGAGTGGGACAACTGGGGGAAAAGACGTCGCCAACGCAGTTTAACAAATTATATGACACATCCAAAGAAAGAAATACTTCACAGGGGTTGACACTAAGGTCTCAGAGGCACTTGCCCGTTGGGCAAGTGCAAGTCAGGTTCTACTTGCCCTCAGGTCATGGTTCCTTGCCACCCAAAAATATATTGTAAATTTTGCATTTAAGTTTACTTCCTACTTGGGTGCTTTAAACCAGGGGTTTTCAACAGGTGGTCCCTGAGAGGGTTCCAGGTGGTCCCCAGCTAAGTTGGTTAACCAGATGTAACTCTTGAGAACGTAAAAATGAAACCAAATGGACCCTTGCGGGTCCATTTGGTTTCATTTTTACACTCTCAAGAGTTAAAATTCATCATCTTCATTAGCCCATAGTGGTCACAGACCCAGTGGTCCCTGACCCCAGCAAAATGATAGTTTGGAACCAAATGGACCTGGGAGAGAGATATGTAGAGATATCTAGAAAGCAGGGAAAGACACAGAGGCAGAGTGCAATGACTGCCTTCAAGACAAATTTATCTTGTGTTGTGTTATAGTGCACTAAGTTGCACACTTGCCCGATCGGGCAACCAGGTAGCAGTCTTCACTTGCCCCACCATTTATTTTTTTTACTTGCCCCGGGCAAGCAAGCGGGCAAGTGTTAGTGTCAAGCCCTGCTTCAGGATGTCAGTTTAAATATAGAAAACGAAATAGCTGAGCTACAAGCCGTCACAACACATGTGTAGCATGCGCTGTGACACGTTTTGAGCTTGTAGATGAGCTATTTTTGATACAACAGTACATGGAGTGAGTGTGTAAATATAGTGGCACCAGGGGAATACTGGGGTTATTTTTTAACAGGCCTAAAAACACATCTATAGCAAGAAAAGAGACAACAGGAAGACAAATATTAGGACATTTGAACACTGAATATTGTCAGTCACAATGTGGGACAGACAGACAGACACCAGGGCTTGACACTAACACTTGCCCGCTTGCCCGGGGCAAGTAAAAAAAAATGGTGGGGCAAGTGAAGACTGCTACCTGGTTGCCCGATCGGGCAAGTGTGCAACTTAGTGCACTATAACACAACACAAGATAAATGTGTCTTGAAGGCAGTCATTGCACTCTGCCTCTGTGTCTTTCACTGCTTTCTAGATATCCACAATTCCAGGCTGGATTTGGGAAACAAAACAGGCAAATTAACATACAGATCAAAATGACCATTAATCTTCTACATTCTCTAGTTGTGTAGACCTGGGCTAATTAAGAAGATGAATTTTAACTCTTGAGAGTGTAAAATGAAACCAAATGGACCCGCAAGGGTCCACTCTCAAGAGTTACATCTGGTTAACCAACTTAACTGGGGACCACCTGGAACCTGGGGGGCAAGTACCATGACCTGAGGGCAAGTAGAACGTGACTTGCACTTGCCCGATGGGCAAGTGCCTTGGAGACCTTAGTGTCAACCCCTAGACAGACAGACGTCTCAATTTGTGGGACACCTGAAAAGTCTGGGTCTGTCCACGCAAAGAGGGACATCTGGTCACCCCAACAGTAAATAACATTAGGCCACAGTGACTGGAACAGGTTCCAGCAGTCAGTGTCATTTTTTGCAGAAAAGTGTACAAAAATCAATAACCAAATGGACCCATACATTTCTACACATTAACCAATTGCTAAATACAGTTGTATATGCAGAGAATTTCACATTTGAAATGGCGATCGACATATTTAAAACAAAAACTATGAGGCTGTAATGTGTTTTTAAGAGCCATATGTTGCCAAATACTGTTAACTAGTAAACTTGAATGAATGAAATATCAGTTAACTTGTATATCATTTAGCATGTCAGAACAGTAAAACAACATACAGGTGAAAATGTTTCTGTAATAAAATATGTATAGGCTATTATGGGGAAATGTGTACTCAATTTAATTTTTATTAAACCATTATAGCAGGTCCTTGGTCCTTGAGAGGGTTCCAGGTGGCCCCCAGGCTAAATGATGGAGAGTTGGTTAACCAGATTAACTCTTTGAGAGGGTAAAAATGAAACCAAGTTGGAAACCAAATTTTTACACTCTCAAAGAGTTAAAATATTCATCTGAAGTCTACAGAACTAGTGAATGTACAGTAGAAGATTAAGGGTCATTTTGATCTGTACGTTTGACTGTTTTGTTTCCCCAAATCCAGCCTGGAATTGTGGACAAAAGCAAAAGAAATCTTTAGTGTTTGGGGGTCTGTGGGGCTAAAATGTCATCAAATGGTGGTCCTCCGTTGCTCAAATACTGAATAAATAGTGGGCCCTGGTATCAAAAAGGTTGAAAACACTTGCTATAGAGGCAGACTGTAGATTCACTGGAGAATACAGCCTACCGTTTAAGTCCTTGCCTGTATTGTAGGCTGTGATTTTTTATTCATTATACGGTGATATTATGTGTGGTCAGTGAACCAATGTAATGCCATCATGCCACCGGCTATCATGTCACCCAATGCAGGCAGTGGAGGCAGGGGCGGATCTAGGCATGGGCATGGGGGGGCAATGCCCCCCTAAATGCCCAGTCTGCCCCACCAAACACGATGGCATGTAAAACAACCCAAGACATTTCAAATTAAAGTGCTTATATTTAAAATGATGTGAAACACTACTACTGCTACTAACTAACTACAGCTGTGTCACCACTAAACCGACAGCATTTCATCATTGAAAACAGAAAACTCTCTGAGTCAGACCTTTAGCTTTATGCATGCTGCGTGTCTGTTGCAACTTCAACAACAACTGATGTTATTATTGATGCTTTACTTGACTAACAAAAGTCCTGTAACCCGAAAATGGTATGGCAACCGAAAATGGTATGGCATACCATTTTCTACTGCCCACCCCCCAATTGGGGGGAATGTTGCATCCTCCCCTGCTGAAATACAACTGTAAGACACTGTAGCCTATATGCATGCCAGGTCAATGCTATTGTAATAGAAAATATTTAGGCCTACTGTATCTATAGTAATCTATCTATATACAGTATCTGGCGGCTGGCCTAGTGTTTTTCAACTGATTTTGACCTAAAGACCACTATCCTAACTGATTTTGACAGAGGGACCATCATCCTAACTGATTTTCACCCAGGGACCACCATTTTGACTGCTTTTTGCCCCTGGGACAACCATCCTGACTGATTTTGACCTAAAGATCACTATACTCACTTTTTTTTTTTTTTTACCCAGGGACCACCATCCTGACTGCTTTTTGCCCCAGAGACCGCCACCCTAACTGATTTTGAGCCAGGGACTGATTCTGACCTAAAGACCACTATCATGACTGCTTTTTGCCCCAGGGACCACCATCATGATTGCTTTTTGCCCCAGGGACCACCATTATGACTGATTTTGACCTAAAGACCACCATCCTGAGTGTTTTTTTTTGACCCAGGGACCACTATCCTGACTGATTTTGACCCAGGGACCATCATTCTAACTGATTTTTGATCCAGGGACCACCGTCCTGACCTAAAGAGCACCATCCCGACTGATTTTGACCCACGGGACAAACATCCCGACTAAGCAAACCTTGATTTAACAACATGGTTCGGTAACTCTCAAGACCTATAATAAGGATCCATGTGGTTACCGACTCAGTCTACATAATTTAGTTGCATGTGGTTATCCATGTGGACCACCTGGAACCCTTGAGGACCACCGGCGGTGCCCGGACCACTGGTTGAAACCCACAGTGATCTAGCCCGATCGTGGAGGGTCTATGATGTGGCGTTCATAGTATCAAAATAAAGGCAAAGGGGACAAGCGGCAGGTAAATGACATTGATATTGAAGCTGCGCGCTGTGGCTCTAGTCTAAAGACTGTGATGGAATGAGGATCATGTCATCATGATCCTATAATAATAAAGCATAAAATGCGTTATTCCCTCGGCACTTACCGGACGGACGTGTGCGAGCTGTTCTTTTGGTCCACGCGTCCAATTGAAGGCTGAATATTCCTCCATCTATCCATCCATCTATCATCTATCCATTCATCCCGCATGTCCTCCTCCTTCTCCTCCTCCGCCTCCTCCTCCCGACCGTCATCGATATCTGTCCCTCTCTGTCGTAGTAGTAGTAGTACTACTACTAGAGACCCAATGCGTTCCCTCAGTCCAACGCTGGTAGCGTGTCGCCCTGTAGCTCCGAGGCGCACAGCCAATGCCATCTAGTGTCAAGACTTGCGACATTGGGGGGTCAGGGGAGCCCTAGCCTGCTGCTGCTGCTGCCGCTGCTGTTCATCGTGCAGCCTGAACAGGGACAGAGTGGAGAGTTGGAAATTCAAATACATTGTTTTCAACGACGTGCGGACCAAATTAAAGAGCTGTTTTAAGGCCATGTGGTGCAACATGTTGTCAACGGTTAGGCACTGTAGGCTAGTGACCAAACAAGAAGGTCTCTGTGGTGTTTATGTGTCATTTATATCTGTCCCTCTTTGTAGACTTACCCTCAGTCCAAACCCTGAAACATGACAACAGTCATGCAGTGTCTTAATAGAATTCTACATTTACATTCAAAACTTGTACATAAACATTCCGCTTTCAAATCTAAAGTACTCACAACATGTTTTTACGGGTGTTAGACATTTGCAGCGACCGGAATTAGCATCGTAGCGGCGTGCCGCGTTGTTTAATAAAAAGTATGTTTTATCCGAGCTTTTCTTCCGCCATTGGCTTTCAATTGTATGCGCCCCCTGTCGGTGGGGAAGAGCGCTACACTCTGAGCACTGTGTGTGTTTGATGTAGTCACGCTGACTGCCCGGCCTATGCAAACTAATAGGGGGGATGTGCTCCCGGTGTGCATCTGTGTGTTTACCAAACTTACCCTGCACCAGAAAAGAAGCCCGGGAAGCTCGGATAAAAATGCTTTTTATTAACCAACACGGCACGCTGCTGTTCTAATTTTGGACGCTGTAAGTGTCTAACACCCAAAATGTTTGAGTACTTTATATTTGAAGTCGGAATGTTTATGTACACGTTATTGATGTACATGTAGCGACCACGTAAAACTCTATAGACATGCGCAGTGACGTCACAGTCCCGGTTCCAGAAGTCTTTTCCCCATTCATTTTTCTCATAGACTTTTAGAAAATAATTTATATAAAGACGATTACGCCGCGGACAAAGCCAACTCGGGTCGTGACGAATCATGACGACACACACAAACTTTTGGGACAATCAAATAATTTCTAAGATGAAAAACGAAACAAAAAGTCTTGTATCCTGCCGTTTTCTACTTCTTGCTAATTAGATATTATATGATGATATTGTGTGTGTCATCATGATTTGTCACGACCCGAGTTGGCTTTGTCCGCGGCGAAAATCGCCTTTATATAAATTATTTTCTAAAAGTCTATGAGAAAAATGAATGGGGAAAACACTTCCGGAACCGGGGTGGTGACGTCACTGCGCAGGTCTATAAAGTCATTCATTGCATGACTGTCATGACAATGACAGTTATGTTTCAAGGCTAGGATCTAGGCATGGGCATGGGGTGCAATGGCTCCCCAAAGGCAAAGATATTTAAAATAAAAGATATAAATTGTGTGGGTCACAAAACTAAAGAAAATATATAAAATAAAAGATAGATTTTGTGTTATACGGTATAAATGTGACAAAATGCATAGTTATCTGTAGGTGTGTGTGTGTGTGTGTGTGTGTGTGGGGGGGGGGGGGGGGGGGGGTTGGAGGAAGCCACCCCATAGGGCCTATTTTTTCTATTTTGGTCCACCAAAATAGAAAAATTGGTACAAGTCGAGGAGCCACAAGACTGAAGCCGCACCCATACCATTTCTGTTACAGGACTTATATTAGTCAAGTAAAGCATCAATAATAACATCAGTTGTTGTTGTTGAAGTTGCAACAGACACGCAGCATGTATAAAGCTAAAGGTCTGACTCAGAGAGTTTTCTATTTTCAATGATGAAATGAAATGCTGTTGGTTTAGTGGTGCCACAATTGTAGTTAGTTAATAGCAGTAGTACTGTTTCAAATCATTTTAAATATAAGCACTTTAATTTGAAATATATATGAAATTTGGGGCTCAAGGGCAGAGTCACCAGATGGTAACTTTGCGGTTACCATCTGGGTTTCACGCCACCATAACCACCGGTAGCCTAGATATTCCCAACAGCCGAAAGACGCAATCTAAAGTGCTAAAGAACAAGGGAAAGCAAATGCATCAAATGATGACTAGATGGCTGACAAAGCTCCTGCTGTCGACATGCTGGTCATGCTGGATGGCACATGGGATAGCATGATACGCTTTTATGGAAGCCCTGAGGTCCGTGCTAGTAGTTTTAACCCTCTGATACCATGTCAGTGACATCTAACAGCTTTTGTTCCATATAGCCTCGATCTCCAGGCTTACATCCGCACTGTGAAATGAAAGCCTGGAGACAAGGGTGGGACTCTCGGTTTGTTAACTTCCCCCAGAAGTTGCCATTTTTCAGCCAATCGTGGCGCTGTGCTCCCGAGAATTTATACCCTGCAGAAACATTTCATTTCTCCTTTTGTGCCTGCAAAGCTGTTGTAAAGGTTTAAAATATGGAATTGTGTGCACTTAAGCACACTTCTACAACTGCTTTGTTCGTTGTAATCATTTTGTCTGAAAATAAGAGTGAACAAGTCAAGACGCTAGTGAGGACTGAACAGGGTTGTTTCTCTGGAGACTGTAAATATGGCGACTTCCGCTACTACCGTTAAGGGCCGCACAGTCTGTAGTTTTGGCCAAGCAGTGACGTCACGTCCTGCATATTTTGAATGGGTTTCAATGGGGACTTCCGGGCTTGTTCCTGTTTGAACAACTGCGGGTCTTTCCTGCAACCTGACCACTGTCCTAAATACAGACCGGAACTAGCCAGAAGTGCCCATTGAAACCCAATCAAAAAAGGAGGGTGTGACGTTACAGCTTGGTCCAAACCTGCACGGACTGTGCAAAAGGCAGTGTGAAAGCACCCCAATAGTCTCGAAAGCACACCCAGGATGTTGTTCCACTGAGTAGATTCTACATACAAAAACGGCAATGCAATGTTGATTGGTCCATTGTTGTGGGAACGGCTGTAGATGTAAATGTAAAACAACATTTTCAGTCAGTCGCAAAAAAAAACCCAACTTCCGCGACGGGAAACCTGTTGAATATTTGTTTTTGTTTCTCTTGCAGACGAGTTTAATTAAACTGAAGTCTTTGAGAAGACACCAGACTACAGAAGACACCAGACTACATGATTTTGAAGTAGAGCCGACTCTCTGGGGACCTCTGAGAAAAACAAAAACAGAAAAAAAATACACAGCAAGCACATTTAGGTCTCATTTAACAGACTGTCACATATGAACTCAATCCAGCGACGGATTAAAGTAAAAAAAGGCACTGTCTGCACAAATCGCAACTAATAAATGTCCGTATAGCATCAACAGTTCGACTGACTGAATAGACGTGGAGAAGTTGGACGAAGCTCAAATTTAAATAGTTTGTATGAAATACTTGCCGTTAATATAGTGGTGTTAACTGTATTAATTGATGTCCAGAGTCCCATGGTGGGATTTCTATTCTGGTGAAATATGAATTACTATATTGGCCTGCATATAAAACAGATTTTCTTTATTCCCCCCCAATGGAAATATCCTAAAAAATGGAGTCGTTTTATATATTTGGTGACTATATTATTTGACATTCAATGTCCTTTTTACACAAATGTGTCTTAAAAAATGAGGTCGCCTTATAACCAGGATCTTATATTCGGTCATTAGTCATTTTTTAAAAAAATGCGTAATAAAAGTCCTGTAACTGAAAAAGGTTTGGGCGACACGGGTGATGAAGCCGCCCCCATACCTTTTCTCTTGCCTCTCCAACCCCCCCCCAACCCCCCCCCCCCCCCCCCCCCCCCCCCCCCCCCCCCCCCCCCCCAAATTGGACATGTTTTATCCGCCCCTGAAAGTAAATGGATCCAAAAAACTAACTTCCTTTGCACCGGTGTGTGTGTGTGGGGGGGGGGGGGGCTTTGGCTGGCAGTGACTCAGGGGCCCATCATTTCTAGATCCATCTATGGCAGCATTTCAAACAACTTAAGTTCCGGTCCCTCAGTCATACCATGTAATGTCATCGCAGAGCCAAACCAAAGGAAGGTCAGAAGGTCAGAGGTCAGAATTATCTGGGAGGACTTGACTGTGGATGTAACTGCTGGAGAGATCGAGCACAATGTAAACACAAGCAACCAGAGTTTAATGGCTAAACAACAGCGCCCTCATGTGGACACACTGAAAGATGGGAAGTTGAGGCACAAAGTACATGGTGTAGGCCAGGGGTCAGCAACCTGCGGCTCTAGAACACAACCCTAGTGTCTCCCTGGATGTAGCATTATTACATACTTACACACTGGGCTCTAGAACACAGCCCTAGTGGCTCCCTGGATGTAGCATTATTACATACACACTGGGCTCTAGAACACAGCCCTAGTGTCTCCCTGGATGTAGCATTATTACATACACACTGGGCTCTAGAACACAGCCCTAGTGTCTCCCTGGATGTAGCATTATTACATACACACTGGGCTCTAGAACACAGCCCTAGTGGCTCCCTGGATGTAGCATTATTACATACACACTGGGGTGATCCGCCAACATAATATAAACATTTCAGTCACTGACAGCACCCAACACACAATGCGCTGTCTGACAATTAACATATAGTGCTTGTTGGTCATAACGCAAAAGCCCAGTACGTATCAGAGATCGAGCTCTAATCTGAACCAGCCATTTTCAACAGTACATTACTATATCATTAGTATATCTTTGAGATGTTGAGTGGACATTATAAAACTGATGTTTTTTTTTTCCTAGAAAAGGAGGTCTGAAAAAAAAAGATGGATGATTGAAGGATTTTTCTTTTAGGATCTTTTTTTCTGAGAGTGTACAAATGGAACCAAATGGACCCGCAAGGGTTATTAGGCTTACAGTTTTTGCGGCTCCAGACAGATTTTGAATTTAATTTTTGGTCGAAAAATGGCTTTTTCAACATCTTGGGTTGCCGACCCCTGGTGTAGGCTATGTGTGTTTATCTCTTTATAAAAGCACTTGCTGTAAATAATATAACTTAAAAAGCATTTTATGTAAACATGTACAGTATGTTCATTGCTTGAAGTATGACTCATGATATCTTAGGGTGCAGGACTGTGTCTCAGTAGGTAGAAAAGGTCGTCCAATGATCTATGCTCGTAGGATTGAATCCTGTCTACTTCTGTACATGTGTCTACAGTACATAGGGTTGCCACATGAACCCAGAAATATATCACACTTTTACACTGAAATGTTACTGCTCTCATTATTTTATTACTCTTCTATAATAGTAATAATTAGGCTACTTAACCATTAATTTCCAACTCTTTCTGGAGCAGTCCAGTTTTCATGCTTCTCATCTCAGTTATCTTTAGATTTAGATTCAGGAGTTTTTCCACTAATTTTGGCGGTAAGGGGGTCTGGAAAAGAGGTAAATATAGCGACAAATGTGCCAAGTTGGCAACACTGGTACGTACAGGCACGCTACAATTTAATAGGACTATCATACTGATCTGAGACTGAGTGACACAAGTCAGGTTAGTTGCGGTCTCTACTTTTGGCCATGTAAAAAAAAGGGGGAAAAAAGAAGAAGAAAAAAATACTTTTGACCATGTATAAAAATCCGGGACATTCAAGTGGCCAGGATTTATTTTATTTTTTCCTGGACAGACGATGAAAATCCGGGAGAATCAGGAAAATCCGGGACGTGTGGCAACACTAACAGTACACAACTCCCAATGTCTGAATCTGAATAAAACTTAAACCAGTTCAATACTGTTCCCTTGCATACATCGTTTTTGATCCAGGAGGCATGGTCAGAAAGAAAGAATTATAATAAAAAATAGCACTCCCTTGAGTGTCAATAGAACAAACCTCAACCCCAAAAATATACCAGTCTAACCAGTGATCAGACACAGGGGTAAGGGGTTGACACTATGGTGAATATACCAGTCTAACCAGTGATCAGACACACGGGTAAGGGGTTGACACTATGGTGAATATACTGTACCAGTCTAACCAGTGATCAGACACAGGGGTAAGGGGTTGACACTATGGTGATTATGCCAGTCTAACCAGTGATCAGACACAGGGGTAAGGGGTTTACGCTATGGTGAATATACAGGTCTAACCAGTGATCAGACACAGGGGTAAGGGGTTGACACTATGGTGAATATACCAGTCTAACCAGTGATCAGACACAGGGGTAAGGGGTTGACACTATGGTGAATATACCAGTCTAACCAGTGATCAGACACAGGGGTAAGGGGTTGACACTATGGTGAATATACCAGTCTAACCAGCGATCAGACACAGGGGTAAGGGGTTGACACTATGGTGAATATACCAGTCTAAACAGTGATCAGACACAAGGGTAAGGGGTTGAGACTATGGTGAATATACCAGTCTAACCAGTGATCAGACACAGGGGTAAGGGGTTGACACTATGGTGAATATGCCAGTCAAACTGGTTAATATGCCAATAATAACCAGTGATCAGACACAGGGGTTGACACTATGGGAATCTCGGTTGGTGAACTTCATATATATGAGACCTTTTTCTATTTGTATTTGGCATCAGCCAACACAGAAACACAGTATTGGGGTCGGAAATGTGTATTGGGACATCCCTAGTTAGGATAGGATAGTAATGGTGTGTGCATGTGTGTGTGTGTGTGTGTGTGTGTGTGTGTGTGTGTGTGTGTGTGTGTGTGTGTGTGTGTGTGTGTGTGTGTGTGTGTGTGTGTGTGTGTGTGTGTGTGTGTGTGTTGTCCGGGGGAGAGGACAGCACAGGGGTCTCCACTTCCTGTCATGTGGACCGTGTCGGTCAAGCGGTTTTCCCCCAGAAAGCACAGCTTTCTCACGGTGTCGAGAACCCAGCGAACGACACGCACACACAAGACACACAAACACATGCACACACACAGATTAATGTGTGTACTCGCTTCTGACACCAACAGTGACATGATCACTTGCACACGTCCAGGCTTCCAGGGGCGTTTTTGCCTTTAGGCAGACTAGGCAGTTGGGGCGCCATGAGAGGAGTTGAGGGGGCATCGAGGCGACCACTAGACATGCTTTAAATTAAGGATCCCAGACTAATAAGCCTCATATGGATAAGTGAGGGATAACCATTCCTATCCAGTTATTAGGAAACAAATCACCGGTTCGAAGGTTGTCATGTCATCCCGCTTATTACATGGCTTACAGTGGTCCTTGAGGGTTCCAGGTGGTCCCCAGGCTAAATGATGGAGAGTTGGTTAACCAGATGTAACTCTTTGAGAGCATAAACCAGAAACCAAATGGACCCGCAACATAAATATGGAAGTAAATGCGGAAGCGCGCCACACGCTTCCGCACATTGGGGACCTTGATTATGCAGCGGTGAGATGTAGAGCGGAGCGGTGTGTTATAGCGACATATCTCGCCGCTCACGTGACCAGAACGCTGGCTTCTGATTGGAGCATTCATTCAAGCCATGTAATAATACATTATAATTGTTCTCTATAACTGGAATCGAACATTTAAAATACATATAATATGTTCTTTAGTTTAATAATAGTTCATAATTTTATCCCTTGGGGGTGTCATTTTACTGTGCCTGTCACTTGCCTGGGGCTCCAAATTGCTTGAAACGCCACTGCAAGTGGGGGCTCCGGGGAAAATCTTGCCTGGGCCTCCAAATTGTTTAGAAACACCACTGCAGGCGTCACAGGCGTGCATGTTCTCATGGTCACTAATCCACACTCCCACAACTCAACCCCGAGGTCACAAACACAAAGTTCACTGGAATCCACACAATGATTTAATTCCCACCGACTGCAGTCAGAGAAATAAATCAGCCATTGGATGGACAACAGGGTGACCAGGTCCAAACTGGTCATTTGAGGGACAGAGGTAGCCGCATTGCAGCTCTAGATTTGTTTTTAATATATAATGGGATGAATCTAGAGTTGCAATACACTTCATTGACCCCTAATGACAAAGGTTTTCATCTGTGATCTTTTGGTCACAGATGAAACCTTAAACTCACCAACATTGTGTAGCACCCAGCCATGAGCCAGCCACAACAGCCCCACCAAGCGGGCTCAGCCCTGTTGGCGCGACTGGTTGTGTGTTGGACTGGACCTCCATATCCACATGGAACCAAACCAGCTCGGCGCCCAACTTCCTGTTCCTTTTATAGTGTGGAGAGAGTTCTACTTCCTGGAACTGGTCAAGGAGTATCCAATCCAGGAGATGAAGCGAAGGCACCCGCGGGGCAGGCCCATAGAGTAATAAAATACAGAGGCCTGACTGGAGCGACAGCCCCGCCCCCTTGCCGTTCATTTCAATGCAAGTTGCTCATTGGCGCATGAAGCACCCGGAAGACCGCCGGAAGTGCGCCTATTTCCGCATTTGACCACCAAAATTTGGTGGTCAAATGCGGAAGTATTTCTCCATGAACGCGCCCGACGCAAGGGATTATGGGAACCATGAACGAGCGCCGTCGCGCACGAGCAAAGGAAAAAAAAAACATCAAAAAGCATCAAAAACAAGCTTTTGGGTTTGCATTGAGCTTATTATCTGTCATATAATACATACGTTATGTTTTCAGAGGTAGTATATGACGTGAGGACCGCTGGTTTATTCAGAAAACAACTTAAATACAAACTGCCCTGTCCGCGTGCACAAAGCAAACCAGCGTGCGTGCTCTCCGGCGGTCGTGCATGAATTCCACCCGCCTGCAGTACCAGACTTGACCACCAGGCCCCCCCCTGCTTCAAGCCTAGAGCCACTGACTGGAGGTGTGGGGAGTCCACATTGGTTCATGGGAGGAAACAGACATGCGCAGTACAGATCAAGGAGAATTGATTCAGGAGATGACGCCAAGGCACCTACGGGGGAGTCCACATTGGTTCATGGGAGGAAACAGACATGCGCAGTACAGATCAAGGAGAATTGATCCAGGAGATGACGCCAAGGCACCTACGGGGGAGTCCACATTGGTTCATGGGAGGAAACAGACATGCGCAGTACAGATCAGGAAGTCAAACCATCCAAAAGACCAATGGCATGCATGTTTTGCAAGCGTCAAACTTCCTGGAATGTACTAGCTGCGCATGTCTGTTTCCTTCCATGAACCAATGTGGACTCCCCCGTGGGTGCCTTCGCGACATCTCCTTTTTGAATTCTCCTTGGTACAGATCAGGAAGTCAAACCATCCAAGAGACCAATGGCATGCATGGTTTGCAAGCGTGGAACGTACTGCGCATGTCTGTTTCCTCCCATATAACCAATGTGGACTCCCCCGTAGGTGCCTTCGCGACTTCTCCTAGGTCGATCCTCCTTGGAAGTGGTTCTGTTGATGGAACCCCTTCTCCCCACAGCACCCTCTATGGTCGCCCTCTGACCTACACCATAGAAAACACATGACCATGGTTTAAAGGTAATAATTGCGACTTTAGTGTGTACAAACACGTGTTTGTAAACAGATTTGTTTAAAAATAGAATCTAACGCCACCTCACCTCCACTCTATTGGCTCATTTATGAACTTGCCGGAGACTGCCTTGCTGTGATTGGCTAAAACACCCCCCTCCCCCCCAGACATTAGCACCGCCTTTCCTGAGCCTGATCGATGTTTTGTTTTCATGATTTGTTGATAATAACATTATAGTTTTTATTCATTTTTAAAATATTTTTAGTTTTATTCATTTGGGTAGGCTTACCCATAATGGAGGCGGATACATTTTCCGAAACAATATTTCAAAAATAAATAAAAAACTGTTAATAAAATTCCACTGTCCTCTCACGTATTCCGAGGATAATATCAGTCACCAGAAAAAAGATTGGTTGTTTTCGAATAATCTGTCATGGTTAAAATTGAGTTTTAACTTATAATGGGTTTCTATGGGAAGGAGCTGGAGGCGCTAAAATGAACATCAAATATCTAAATACTGAAAGGAGTAACTTATAAACTGTCTGGTGTGTTCACATGAGACAGAGTAGACCATTATGAACAAAAGTTTCATGAAAGTGGAATACCCCTTTAAGGTCAGTGTGAGAACCACTGCTGTATGGCTCAGTGCATGAGGCGGGACAACAGCACCACCACGTGGACAAAGAGAGGAATGCAGCTGAATGGTTACAAGTGGTGTAAATGAGGACAGGCAAATGACAACATCAACTCTCTACAACAAAATGACATAGTGAAGCTGACTATAACTACGTCTTGTCATTTTTTAAAACCTTTTGTCAATTATTAGATGCACCAACCCAGTCATGCCCCTAAGGGTTAATACTGAATTATAACACAGTGGATTAATTGATGCTGACTATGTAAGTTTAGCAGTTAAAATCAATGTTCTAGCTCATTTAGATGCAGATATAATGAAAAACATGGCTATTTTGTTAATATGGCCGCCACAGACATCTGAACAAATGATTCCTTACACCAGGGGTGCCCACACTTTTTTGACTTGAGAGCTACTTTCAAAATGACTGGCTCAACAAGATCTACACATCAAAAGACATCCATTTCAAGGTCCACAAGAATGTTTGAGCTTTGAAATAGTGGTGATGCTGTTACTTAGTGCTATAGTGTTTAAGAATAATGCACTTATGATAAAAAATAGAAAACACACACATACAACTGAAGGACTGTATTGAACTGCTGCTATCCTATCCTCTTGCACATGTATACCTCACCTCTATAGTAGGCTGTATGTTGTTTGTTTAGTTGTAGCTTATATAGTCTTGTATATAGCTTTTAGATTTTTAGTTGTAGTTTCTAGCTGTAGTATATTGTAGTTTCTAGTTGTATATACTGTATGTCCTGTCTAGCTGTCTGTTAGCTTCACACTACTGCCACTTTATCACACCTGGTTAGCTTAGCACCTTCACCTCAAGTTAGGTGTACAGTTTGCACTTTACTGGTCTGATGCACTATTGTTTGTCTCGTCCATATATTGTCTTGACTATTGTCTTATTGCACTGTCTATTGTCTTGACTATTGTCTTATTGCACTGTCTATTGTCTTGACTATTCTCTCATTTGTCTGTCTATTGTCTTGACTATTGTCTTAATGCACTGCCTTGTCTTATTGCACTGTGGAAAATGGAAACGCTATTTCATCCCTGTATATGTCCTGACATACACTGGAGTGACAAATAAAAAACCTTGAACCTTGAATCATTCTAGTGATTTTATTTTAACCAACAGTAGGATATTATGGTGTGAGAGAAACCAGCCATGAACAATCCTAAAATTAACAATGTGCACAAGAACGCGCTGGATGCTCTTAGCTCGTAGATCAGGTATTTTCTGGAATACCAGAAGGCTCAACACTGATCCAACTCTGACCTAAGCTGAAAAGATATAACAGAGATATTTGCAGACATGGGAATGGTGTAGCCTACCCACTTTTGTGAGGTATTGTATCTGAAACATGAGATATTTGTACTCTGTATGAAAAGGTGCCATATAATCCCATAAGGGATGGGCCACACACATTCATTTGAAACAATGTTAGAAATAAGACACATAGGATTGACTTGGCAAAGCTGAGCAATTATTGTAAACAACAAGTATTTTATGTTGTAAGTATGTTTTCGCGGAAACTATGGCAACCGATTCCCGTCAAACCAGTCAATAAATGATAAACCTGCCAAGTAAATAAACACTGTTCTTGACTTCTTGTTCTTGGCAAGGAAAGTGTGTGTGGAAAGTGTGTGTGTGTGTGTGTGTGTGTTAGTGTTGCCACATGTCCCGGATTTTCCTGATTGTCCCGGATTTTCATGGTCTGTCCAGGAAAAAATAAAATAAATCCTGGACACTTGAATGTCCCGGATTTTTATACATGGTCAATTATTTTTTTCTTTTTTTACATGGCCAAAACTAGAGACCGCAACTAACCTGACTTGCGTCACTCACAGTCTCAGATCAGTATGATAGTCCTATTAAATTGTAGCGTGCCTGTACGTACCAGTGTTGCCAACTTGGCACATTTGTCACTATATTTACGCCCATACTGCCAAAATTAGTGGAAAAAACTAAATCTGTTTATCTAAAGATAACTGAGATGAGAAAAAATGAAAACTGGACTGCTCCTGAAAGAGTTGGAAATGAATGGTTAAGTAGCCTAATTATTAATCTGACATATAGAGAAGAGTAATAAAATAATGAGAGCAGTAACATTTCAGTGTAAAAGTGTGATATATTTCTGGGTTAGATGTTTAAAGAGGTGCGTTGCTTCTGACCAAAAGGCCAATAATCGCCGCCGATAAAAGGCCGCCGATAGGATGATCAAAATGTCCAGGATTTTTGTCAGACACATGTGGCAACCCTAGTGTGTGTGTGTGTGTGTGTGTGTGTGTGTGTGTGTGTGTGTGTGTGTGTGTGTGTGTGTGTGTGTGTGTGTGTGTGTGTGTGTGTGTGTGTGTGTGTGTGTGTGTGTGTGTGTGTGTGGCTAATCAATAAGACTACACTAGAGGATTGATGGTATAAATATCAGCGCTGGGACAGAGACAGACTGACAGAGAGAATCTGACTGACAAGATGGAACACGTCCTCCTCTTCTCGCTTCTGCTGTTGTTCTCCACTGGTCTGTGTGCTAGTAATCATGCCAACGACGTCGACACTGGGACCAGGTTGGTCTGCCAACCAGACACCTGTACTATTAATGAAGTTGTGTTCAACGTAGGTTCAGGAGAAGAGACCACCCACTGTTCAACCCATTCACACCGTCACTCTAATCTCATGACCACGTTCAGCCAATCTCTCCCGTTCCCCTTCTCCCGATCATGTCCAACCAATCACGTTAACTTCCCCACAGCTTAAATACACCTCCTCTCTCCCTCTTACCTGTTTGATACTGCTTCGCGCTGTCAACTCCCGTTCGTTACTGCTTCACGCCGTCAAATTCCCCCTCCCTCCTCCCCATCTATCCCCCTTCTTCCTCAGCCTTCCCGACTAACGTTCGTTCTCTTTTCTCCTAGGAGTCTCGAGGGGGGCATCGTCTGAGTCGAAGCGATCGAACGCTCCCGGGCCGAGCACGGCGGTCATCGCAACCGTAGGCTCCCGGCTGAGCACCAACGATCGTCAGGCTCTGAGACTCCGCCCCCACCCTAAGTCTCGCCCTCCTCGGTCTCCTCATACACGTACTTTCGTTCGCACAATAAATACTCTCAAACCTGAACAAGTTGGTGTGGTCTTTTACTAGTGAATCAGTGAGTTGGCAGCCATGAGGGAGAAGATGAACGGCCTCAAGGACACGGTGCAGCAACTGGCCACGGTGCAAGCCAAGCTGCAGGCCAGCAGTGAGCTGGTCCAGGACCTGAAGAGAGAGGTCCAGGACCTGAAGAGAGATGTCCAGGATCTGAAGACAGAGAACCAGGGCCTGAAGACAGAGGTTCAGGGTCTGAAGACAGAGAACCAGGCGTTGAAGGACATTGTAGGAAAAGAGAGAGCCACTGTGGCTTTCTCTGTCGGCTTGGGAAAGCCCATGGGTCCGTTTCAGCAGCACATGCCGGTCAAGTACCCTCGTGTCCTGTCCAACGTGGGCTCTGGCTACAACTCCGCCACGGGCAGCTTCACCGCACCGCTCCGGGGCGTGTACTACTTCATCTACACCATGTACAACGACTCCGCACAAATGAACGCAGTGATGTCTCTGATGAAGAATGATGAGTTGTTGGTGGCCACGTGGGACAGGTCGGTCAGTGATACCCAGGACAGTGCGACAAACACGGCGGTGGTTCAACTGGAGGTTGGTGACAGCGTTTATGTGAGGCTGAGAGCCAACCGACAGATCTATGACGACCCCAACTACTACAACTCCTTCGCTGGTTTCCTGTTGTTCACCGTGTGATGTAAAAGAAAAGGAGAAATCCTCCACCACGTTATGATGCGTGAGCACATATTGCACCGTCTCTGTGCAATAGAGATGCATTGTCAATTTCTAGTGTTAATTATGTTTGTTCGTAAAAAGCTGGGTTGTAATTTGCAAAACTGTCAAACTGGGCTTTTTTGTTCCTCGCCTGTATCTACCTGTTGTGGCCGTCAGAAAGATGCAAAATGATATTATGCTTATACTATACTCTATTATCTGATTAACATTTATACCACTTAAATGTTATGAAAGTTGAGTTGCTCTGGATAAAGTAAATTAATGCAAATTGCAGATCACAGATCAGAGTGAATATTAGCTGATCATAGATCAGTGGCCGATAATCTGTGCATCTCTATTATGTATGATTCATCACTGCTGTATATGTATACGATGGTTTGATTTGGTCATGATTTTTATTTTGTTCACTGCCTAATCTAAATCAATCTGGATTAAGAGCTTCTGATAAAGGCCTGAATTGTAAATTTTCATACTTTGTCTAATGCATTTTAAATATCCCTTTTGTGTATCTTTTGCAGGCTGTTTGTTTTATACATGCACTTGTGAATGAACATGATAAACCTGCAGAGAAATAAATGGTCTCTCGACTTATGAGTGATAGCATGAGGAAAGGGTGTGTCTGTTTGTGTGTGTGTGTGTGTGTGTGTGTGTGTGTGTGTGTGTGTGTGTGTGTGTGTGTGTGTGTGTGTGTGTGTGTGTGTGTGTGTGTGTGTGTGTGTGTGTGTGTGTGTGTGTGCAGAAACGGTATCTTTGACTAAGGCCTTCAAATACAGTACTTTACTAAACAGATGGAAGGCAATTGTCCTTTTTACCAATTAAACAATATTACTTTTACAGTCACTTTAAATGTGTTTATTAATTTAAAAACTTTAATCGGATTAATTACAGCTTCAAAATTAATTTCATCATGATTGATCCCCAATGGAACGTGTTTTCCTGTACAGGATTTGAATATTAAAAAAAAAGAAAAAAAAAAAGAAAAATAATCTGGGGGAAAAAAAGATCTGTGTAAGCCTACCGGTATTGTTAACCATTTATCTTTTTAAATAAATAGATGATCTACAAGCCCCCAATGTTTTTCGATGTGAGGATAGGGTGTTTTTTTATGGAACATACTGTCAAAAAAATCACTCACTTTTATTTCTTTCACTGACCATTCCACTACACTGCAAAAAAATCTGAACTAAGCAAGTCTTGTAATCGTAGAGCTAGACTTAAAATATGATTGCTCTTAAACTAACCAAGAGAAAATTGTATAAGATTATCAACCTTGTTTTTAGAACATATTTCTAATTACAAGAACTCTTTCCAGTAAGTACAATTCACTTACCCCACAGACAGATTATTTTGCTTGTTTCTAGTACTTTTGCATCAAACATATACAAACATATACAAATGAACCCTAACGGGTTCATTTGGTTCCATTTGAGCTTGAGCCACAAAGAGGCACAAGCTCAGGGACCCCTGAAAAAGAATAGCAGGAGAGCAAATGGTCCTTGTCACTGTTATTAAGGCCAGTGTGAGAACCACTGCTGTAAGGCTGAGTACATGAGGCAGGACGACAGCACCACCACGTGGAAAAAGAGGGGGCTGCAGCTGAATGGTTACAAGACAAGTGGTGGAAGAGGGCAGGTAAAAAACAGCTAGCATCATCTCTCTCAAAAAAAAAATAAGCGTTTATCAATTAGTAAATGCACCCACCTAAGGGTGCTGAATTATTAATAACTACCACCATTGGAATCATTCATGCCAATTATGTAGGTTTAGCAGTTAAAATCATTTAGAGGCTGGTACATCATAAAACATGGATTTCACGGTAACCATCTTGTAAATATGGCCACCACAGACATCTGAACAAATTCAAACATTGATTTTCCTTACATAATAGCCTTTTCAACAATGTATAGTTACACAAATATTCAACTAATTCTGACAAAACTTTAAATTAAACCACCAGGGATGCTCTTCTCCCTCCTGACTCCAAAACTGTGCAGTCAAAACCACAGACTCACTCCCTATCTTCCACCACAGTCTGAAAACACACCTCTCCATCTCAACCCATAGCAGAGATACCATTATTACATACCAACCCATAGTACTTGCAGTATCCTCCTAGGTAGTAGGTACTTTAGATAGCACCTCATTAGACTGAGATAGCAGTGACCTATAGGATTTATAGTGACTATATAGGATGTATATATATATATATATATATATATATATATATATATATATATATATATATATATATATATATATATATATATATATATATATATATATATATATATATATATATATATATATATATATATATATATATGCTCATGCTTCCTCATGCTTCCTTCAATGCATGAGGAGTCCAAGCTGCAGCCTTCTTTTCACCTGACAGGGGGGAGTTTCCCTGGTTGGACGTAGCTGCCAGTGGGGGGGGCAGTCTAGAGCCCAGGATTACTGCATGTTTTTGTGAGGGTATCTACCCTAGTGGACATGGGGAGAACATGAGGAGAACATGCAAACTTCACACAGAAAGGCCCAGAAAGGCCCCAGAAAGGCCCTTTCACCAACCCCCGCCTCTCCTCACCAACCCCGCCTCTCCTCCTTCGCGTCATCATGACATGGAGGAGGAGACACCCGCCAGCACCCACAGCAGCGCCCCTAGCGGGAATCGAACCCAGGACCTTCTAGCGATAGCACTAACCACTGTTCCACCGTGCCCCCGCTATATAGGATGTCTAATGTATTACCAGGTTTTAGTGCTTACAATGTAAATTGTAAAGCGTATTGTAAATTCTGCTTAAATTGTAAACTGTAATCTGTATTATGTATTGTAGTGTTTTCACTTAATGTAAATCGCTCTTGATTAAGAGCATCTAAATTCCGAAATTGTAAATTGTGACTTTAACGTGTTATTATCATTATTGTATTTTATTATTTATGGAGCTGGATCCTCTGATGTTGACAGACACAGAAAAGAGCTAGACTGACTGACAGACTAGAATACAATTAACATAACCTTTATTTAACAATAATTTTAAACACCGTATGAAAACAGAGAAAAACAAGCAACAACAGCATAATTACTCAACAGTTATAGGCTGCATGAAAATAAAAAGTACTAAAAACAAAAACAATATTTGTACTACAGGATATAAAAACAAGAGCAATTTTCATTTTACAACAAATACAGATTTCAGCTTCATGTATAACTAACAATGCTAAAGCTGTTCATTCAATGTCCAAATAACTTCAACTTGCAATTCGCAAGTCGATTACGAATTGTAACTGAAAGGTGAGAAAACAGAGAAAACAGCTACTGCAAATCTAGTCGTGTTGCACAAAATCTTATTTTTATAATGCAGGCTATTAAACCTTTTTTTAAATATAATCCTAGAATCTTTCATGTATAATCCACCAATTCTACAGAATTAATTAAAGGGGAATTCCACCCATTTTCAAAATTTTCCTGAGAGGGTACAAATGTGAACCAAATGGACTTAAGGAGTTGGCCTACATCCCAAACTCCAATATTATTCATTGACCAATCATTAGTCAGCTCCAAGTTTCCTAATTTACCATACAATGTAAAGGTCTATATTCTGGGTATTGACAACAACAACAACAACAACAACAACAACAACAACAACTAAAAGGATTAAGATAAAAGCTACAATAAAATATAACATGAGTGCATAAAATATAATATAATCAGAAAATATAATATAATACAGTGTATCAGTGGTTACAGCATCTGACATGATGGAATCAAAGAAAGGTCCAGTTGGTTAAAGGACCACTTCACCACTTTTCGACGTATATTCATATAACAGGTCCTCACTAATGTACATGATAAAATACCACTATTTTTTTCCTACTCAGTCTGTGTCTCACAGGAGGGCTGTGGACAGTTCAGAAACTTCTTCCAATGACATCATCATATTAGCTTGGATTCCAAGTGGTCCTTTAAGACAGGATTTTTCAACCGTTTTCATCCCAGGGCCCACCATTTATTCAGCATTTGAGCCACGGACCACCAATTGAGGATATTTTAGCGCCACAGACCTCCCAAACTAAAGATTTCCTTTGCATCTGTCCATGACCATTACTCTTCTAGTTGTGTAGATTAGGACTGATTCACATGATGAATATTTTAACTCTTGAGAGTGTAGAAATGAAACCAAATGGACCCGCAAGGGTCCATTTGGTTTCATTTTTTACGTTCTCAAGCGTTATATCTGGTTAAACAACTTAGCTGGGGACCACCTGGAACCCTCTCAAGGACCACAGGTGGTCCCCGGACCACCTGTTGAAAACCCCTGCTTTAAGATGTTGGACTTTGGGGCACCCTCTGGCCTAGTGGTACAGGCACATCATGACACATATAGGCTTTGGCCTGACAGTGTGTCGCGCAGCCGCGTTATTTCTGTGGGGGCTCCGGGGCCCGAGCCCCCATGAGAAATTAAGGCATCAGGGGCTCTGGGGCTTGAGCTCCCCGGGCCCCCCGACACCCACCCCACAGATTCTCTGCGCTTGTTCACACATCGGGGCCATGGTTTCGGGGTTGGAGACTTGCCTATTGTGCATTGACGTCACCTATGGGCAACAGGGCCATCAATGCTAATCAGTCTTTTGTTTACCTGTAGGGTATAGTGTATACATTTAAGCTAGGGCACAGTGTTGTGCTTATATTTTCACAATGAAGGGGCTGGAACCTGCCGCCACTAAAGTATAGTGGTGTATTGCAGGGTTTTTATAGTTAACTAAAACTAACTAATTTTAGTTATCGTTTTTTCGTTAGTTTTAGTTAACTAAAAAAAACTGCAATACGCCAGTGTACTTTTGTTATGTATTTTAAACTTTAAAATGTATTTTAAACTTTTAAGTATACTGGTGCATTGCAGTTTTTTTTTTAGTTAACTAAAACTAACGAAAAAAACTCTATGTTAATTATGTGTTCTAACTAATTGCTTCAAAATTGAAAGCAAGTATTTAGAACACATAATTAACATAGAGAGTTGTTGTTGGGGGGGGGGGGGGAGTCGCGGGGAGGCGGGGTTGATGTTTTTTTTTTTTTTTTTGAGCCCCCATGAGGACGGACGCAGGATAACGCCCTTGGTGTCGCGTGTTCGAGTCCCGTTCATGACGACCTTTGCTGCATGTCTCTGTCCTACTTCACTGTCTGTCTTCACTAATCAACAAAGGCTATATAAAACTAATAAAAAATATCAACTATCAATAAAGACAAAACAAAAAGTCCAAAACAAATACATATTAAAAAAGATGCTGGACTTGGATTTTCACACAGGAACTTTAAAGGTAATAAATGCAACTTTTTAGCCAAAAATCCAAAAAAAGATATATAGTTGTCTGGCTCTGGACAAGGCGGAGCTAATGTGTGAGGGGGAGGAGGGTTGTGTGTGGTGAGGCAGCGTTTTAGCCAATCACAGCAAGGCCGTCTCCAGCAGATTCATAATGAGCCAATAGAGTGGAGGTGAGGTGGAGTTAGATTCTGTTTGTAAACAAATCTGTTTACAAACACAGTGTTTGGACACACTGAAGTTGCCTCTATTACCTTTAAAGAATTAAATAACCTTACAAAATACAAAATAATCCATATTCAATTCAAATATACAAAATCCCTCGTTCAGCTACAAATAATTCAGTATAAAATACAGCTGCCTATCATATGCTGATATGCAAGAGTGGTGTGTGTGTGTGTGTGTGTGTGTGTGTGTGTGTGTGTGTGTGTGTGTGTGTGTGTGTGTGTGTGTGTGTGTGTGTGTGTGTGTGTGTGACACCTAGATTGACCTAGATTTTCATCACTGCTAAAGCCCTTATCCCTAACCCTTAATTTCTTAGCCAGCATGTTTCGACTCCCCAGAGTCTTCCTCAGGGCAAGTGAAAAGGGTTTTCCTTTTCACTTGCCCTGAGGAAGACTCTGGGGAGTCGAAACATGCTGGCTTGTTTTACTTATTAATAAAGTACCTTGTTTTTATACTTCCCCTCCTCGTTTTTAAACTTTTTGAGTGCTCGGATTGTTGCTTTGTTTTTTCACTGTTCTAGTCCCCTTTTTTGATCTTCGAAGCACCTTTTTAAACTTTTTTTTCGTGTTTTAACTCTCTACATCTCCATTGAGCACGCGGCTTCTCCCTTTGTTTTGTAACTTTAAGACTGTTCAATTAGTTCAATTTGGATTCAATGTGTGTGTTAATCTGATTGATAAGATCAGTAGATTCTGCTTCTTGTCCTCTTCTGATTCTTACTCTATTGGCCTGAATACAAGACTTAGTTTTTCTTTTTTTTCCCCCAATGGAAATATCCTAAAAAATGGGGTTGTTGTATTGTAATTGGGGGCTAAATTATTTGACATTTGATGATATTTTTCCACAAATGAGTCTTGTGTAAATGAGGGTGGTCTCATATCCAAAGTGGTCTTACTCGTATATCCAGGACATCACTGAACTCGTCTGAAAGATTAAACCATAGTATGTCTGTAAATACAATGACCACAAATAAATACCATCTCCTATAATTATATTGCATATTGTTTTCCTATGTTGTTTTCATGTTTACTCACGCGTGTGTTCCTTGTCCACTGAGTTCTATATTTTCATAAGTTTCATCACTGGACGCAGCTGTCACCCTGACTGGAAGATAGAACCACAATTATAAGTTCATACAATCTGATCATAATCATATAGTGTATAATGGATCTACTAGATGAATTAATGTCTATTAATCTCCTCATAATCATATAGTGTATAATGGATCTACCAGATCAATCAATGTCTATTAATCTCCTTATAATCATATAGTGTATAATGGATCTACCAGATCAATTAATGTCTATTAATCTGCACATAATCATATAGTGTATAATGTATCTACTAGATCAATTAATGTCTATTAATCTCCTCATAATCATATAATGTATAAAGGATCTACCAGATCAATTAATGTCTATTAATCTCCTCATAATCATATAGTGTATAATGTATCTACTAGATCAATTATTGTCTATTAATCTGCACATAATCATATAGTGTATAATGTATTACTTAGCAGTACTTAGCATTATTAACAATACTTAGCATAAGCATTACTTAGCATTATTAGCATTACTTAGCATTATCAGCATTACTTTAGCTTTTGAAAAAGAACAGATCTACAAGCTCACCTAGCGCACTACTGAGTGGTGCATCTAGGTTCTGGTTAAATGACAAAAAGCAAAAAAAGAAAACTCCAGTGCTAAGTTGATGATCCGATTAACCGATTACTACACTAGATGATAACTAATTGTATAATCAATTCAATTATGATTAATCGCCACAGCCCTAATGTCTATAATTCTTATCAGATCTACCAGCTCCCTCTGTAAAGTACAGTATTTTCTACTGTACCATTTCTGGTTGTTCCAGAGCCTCTGATTGTTTCATAGACGGCAGAATCACCTGATGAGGAAGAAGACAGAGGTAGAAAGGATCAGCGTCTTTACTGTTAAAGGGATATTTCACTTAATAAATCAGTCTAATGTGAACAAACACCTCAGATAGTTTATAAGTTACTCCATTCAGTATTTATATATTTGATGTTCAGTTTAGCTGCCCCGACCCTTCCTTTAACCATGATCATTTGAAACACCCACTATTTATTTATTTAGCGAGAGAGAGAGAGAGAGAGAGAGAGAGAGAGAGAGAGAGAGAGAGAGAGAGAGAGAGAGAGAGAGAGAGAGAGAGAGAGAGAGAGAGAGAGAGAGAGAGAGAGATACGTGTGGGACCTGTGCAATTTTACTTGGTGTTTTCATTTATTTTTGAAATATTGTTTTGGAAAATGTAAAAATGTAAAAACTGTAATATGTAAAATTTGGAAAATGGAAAATTTCCGTCACACTGGTGGGGACTAGGGAATAAAAATGAAAAAAAAAAAAAAAAAGATTAAAAACGTATCAGGAGGACACTATCAGTCAATAGAAAAAAGATTGTGTGTTTTTGATGAATATATCATGGTTAACATGGAGTTTTATGTTATAATGGGTTTTTTATGGGGGCAGGGCAGTTAAAATGAACATCAAATATGTAAATACTGAATGAATGAATGTAGTAACTTATAAACTGTCTGGTGTGTTCACATGAGACTGAGTACATGATATAATGACCAAAGGTATTTTAGAAAGTGAAATATCCCTTTAACATTATTGGTTAAACTAACTATAACATGAACATTCAATCTATTGTTTGGAAACAGATGAAAGTAGAACACGTTAACCTGCTGGTGTACATAAAGATTACTGTAATTAATGATTGGTTGAAAGTAACTTTTAACCAATCATTAATTGAAGTAATCTTCAACTTGAAAGGCTGACCAACCATGCTGAAGGGAGGAGTATACGTCATCTGGACCTCGTCTCTGATTGGTCACCTGGTCTGAGTTCTGATTGGTTCCCTGGCACTTGACACACCTAAATATAAAGATAAATGTGAAGCAGTGAAACACACACACACACACACACACACACACGCACGCACGCACGCACGCACTTACCTCTCCAAACAAGTTCCTGTAATTAAGAAAATATATAACATATGTAAATTAAATACAATATAGAATATATTATACTATATTAGTATTTTACAAGCCAGTTGCTGTTCAGTACACAACAATATACTGCATTTAAAATACAATCTGTATTTCAATGCTTCTCACCTTTAGTTTTTCTGCATCGACACATCAGGATCAGAAGGACAGTCAGTAGAATCACAACAACTAGTCCTACAATCATTCCCAATACAAGAGGAGTTTGTAGTGAAGCAGCAGGCACTAGGATGGCATTGAAAATGAGATTTGAAAGAACAACATGTTAAAACAAAGAAAAACTGTTCTTAATTAAAGGTAGGGTAAGTGATTTGAAATTCATCGTGTAGTACCAGCCTGGTGCACTAGGGGCGCCCAAGAGTAGCTACACTATGTGAACCTGCTGCTCGATCCTGATTGGAGGGGAATTCACCCTCCACCTGGGGAACTTTTATTAGCTCCTCTGCTAACGTGGGGGAGGGGGAAATTCCATATATGGTCTGCACACCTTATAATAGAGCATTTTAACAGAAAAAAAATGTTTTTGGGTGATATCTGACAAAAGTGAAATCACTTCCCCTACCTTTAAGTAATTGAGATATTTTGTCACGAGTCCTTTCTCCAGCTATAAAGTAAACGCAATTGTTTTTCACCAGAGGGAAATACATTGGCAATATCGTTAGAGTGCACAAATCCTGGTTGTTGTTGTTTTTTTTTCTATGAAAAACAATCATGTTCTGGCCCAAAGGTCCATTTTATCCGTGTGGTGGGGGCTCAGAGTGTTTCCACTAAGATAAAGTCTTTCTAATCACACAAGCCGTGTTTATTTTGGTGCGTAGGTAAAACGTTCTTTATATTTCCACTCCAGAAGAGATTCTGGTCAGAGGTTCATCCCAGAGATTAGGTTGTCTTTCACAGAGCTCCACTGCAAGGCTGAATCATAGAAGCAGTGGAGCTATGGACCAGAGCCAAGAACCATAATAAACCTGATCCACTGCCCAAAATCTAATTATTTCAGCCAATACACCTCACCTATGGAGTCAATGGTGACGTCATCACTGTACTGGGTGTAGTAAACAGGTTGTCCTCTCCCTCCCCTACACCTGTAGACTCCTCCCTCAGACACACTGATTGGTCCAGGCCACTGAGCGTCATCCTTTGTGATCGGTGATTGGTCGCGTTGATAGTGGTATTTCCATCCAGATGAGTTGTCTACAGAGCAGCTCAGTGAAACACTGCCCCCTACTGGTAGCTCTGTTGGGTTAGCTTTCAGTGTGGCCTTTGGTTGGTCTGTGGTTCAGATGAGGAAGAAAAAACTATGAACACACTTAAAAAACATAAAACACTACTGGAGGAAAGGTGAGCTAGACTTCAGTACCACCTTAGAAAGAGTAGAAAGAGTGTCAGTGAATGGATCAGCTGAT
This sequence comes from Benthosema pterotum, assembly GCA_039105355.1. Taxonomy (NCBI): domain Eukaryota; kingdom Metazoa; phylum Chordata; class Actinopteri; order Myctophiformes; family Myctophidae; genus Benthosema; species Benthosema pterotum. Next base: position 19,020,995 of record CM076983.1, on the reverse strand, counting down.
TTTACCTTTAAAAACCATAAGGATGGGTTCGCTGAATTTGGACAGTTGTTGGTCTCGCTTGCGTCGACCAGTACACCTGTACTGACCACTGGGATTGTTCTCAGAAGGACCTATTACATATTCACGGTTTTCACTGTAATTATTGATCTTTTTATCACCCTTCCACCATGAGTACTGCCAGTCAGAGGCAGCTCCTTCCTGTATGCTACAGGTAACAGCAACATTCTCTCCAATGAACATCTCAGACCAGTCAGGGTGTTTGGTGATGACTGGAACAGGTTGGCCTGTAGAAGTAAAACACAGTAATTACTAATAATTTTAGAGTATTAGAATGGTTAATAGCAGCCATTAGACTGACATCAACAACTTATCTCTAATCCTAACCTAAACATAACCAAAACACAGGAGCATGGCAGATTGAGTGGTGCAGTCTGACTATTGTTTCCACATGTCAGTCTGTTGGTGTGTCCAATCTGTTTATCCACTGATCAACAGCACAGAGCCGTCATCATCATTTAGAATATATGTCAACACTCACACTCAACAGTGCCGGTTCTAGGTTTTAGGTGGCCCTATGCAAGACTGTGTGTGTGTGTGTGTGTGTGTGTGTGTGTGTGTGTGTGTGTGTGTGTGTGTGTGTGTGTGTGTGTGTGTGTGTGTGCGTGCGTGTGTGCATGTGTGTGTGTGTGTGTGTGTGTGTCTGTGCGTGTCTGTGCGTGTGTGTCTGTGTGTGCGTGCATCAGTATCTATCAATGCTCACTGACCAGATGGTCTCTCTCTGTCATAAACATTTTTTTTTAGTTTTTACTATTTTGCAAAACATTTTTGCCTGGTCATTTTAACTAATACGAATATTATATTATTACTATAATATTAATATTTTTCTTTGTAAGCGGCAATTTGACTTTTGACTTTGCTGCATGGAAAAATGTCATTGTGTTGGAATACAATAAAAGTTCTAAAGGCAATCAATGATCACTTCAGCAGCAAGAGAAAACGAGCAGCTTCTAGGAACTATATGACCACCAGTTCAGGGTAACTTTAGTCTCTGCTAAGTATAGAAAGGTGTTAAAACCACAGTCCAAGATCAGTTAAAGTGAACGCCTTTCACACATCCATCTACTGTATGTACTAAACACAAGTTTATATAGAGAAGAAAACCTTCCAACTGCAAAGGCAAACATGTTGACCTTATTGGTATTTAGAGCGGCCTGAGTCAAAATTGTAATTACAATAATATTGTTCTGTTAACTCCATGTAATATCACATTTAACAGGTTCACAGAACCGTATTCATCATAATTACATTTTTTCTTCTTACTGTTTATTTAAAATGAAACCAAATCCGACTAAAAGACAGCTGTCTCTGAACAAATAACATTTCTGAGCATAATAAAATAAATACTATTTGAGCAGAACTCACCGGTGACAGCGACGAGAACCAGGTCACTGGATTGTGACAAGACTGTTGGGTCTTCTCTCCGTCCCCGACAGCCGTAGCTTCTAGTCTCAGTGAGAGTAAATGTGTAGGTTGACCCAGAGTATGGGAGAGCCTCTGCCCTGTCGTAGTCGTCGTACGAGTAGAATCTGAACTCCCATGAATCTCTACTGTTTTCCACAGTACAGCTGAGAGTCACACTGTCTGAATTCAGAGTATTGATTCTCTCTGCTGTGAGTGTAGACTTTGGTGGATCTGTTATATATGATAAATGATGATACACAGAATGACATAACTCAGTAATATTATTTTGAACTGTCAGAAAGGGTTAATGTTGCATCAAGGAATGAGAAGGAAGGTTAGTGAGGAAAGCACACGCACGCACGCGTGCACACACGCGCATACACACACACACACACACACGCACGCACACACACACACGCACACACGCACGCACGCACGCACGCACGCACGCACACGCACACACACACGATCAATGTTTACCTTGACTGTGTCCACAGGATAGTAAGATAGTCAACACTGAAAGATAATAAAGTCATATCAAGTCAATCCTAAATAACAACCACATACAGTAACGACAAAACTATGACTCAAGATTACGAACAACAAATAACAAACAACAACAATAATTTGTCCATTCTGTCAATGTGGATGTACTGATGTTAACACATAATGAATTATGAAATCAATAATAAGAATAAGGAAGGTCCACACAGTACACATTGTAAGATATCCTATTAAAACTACAGCATCGCTTCTACTGACACAGTTTTGCATTTGTATTTAAACTCAGCAGTTAACTGTAACAAGTACAACCGCATGTTCATTCATTGAAACGTTTCAAATACAATTTTTAGACCGACTAGTAGTAATAAGGGTAATAATAACAATAATAAGGGTAATAATAATAGTTATATACTACTACTAATAATAATAATAGTTCTATACTCACAGAGGAGCACACAGGGCAAGTTGTGCTCCATCTTGTCTTGCGATGAACAAAATGTTTACACTTCCTATTCTAGTGATCTTATACTGCTGTCTGAAACACGGAAATTGTGTGTGTGTGTGTGTGTGTGTGTGTGTGTGTGTGTGTGTGTGTGTGTGTGCGCGCGCGTGCGCGTGTGTGTGTGTGTGTGCGCGCGTGCGTGCGAGTGTGTGTGTGTGTGTGTGTGTGTGTGTGTGTGTGTGTGTGTGTATGCGCGCGCGTGTGAGTGTGAGTGTGTGTGTGTGTGTGTGTGTGTGTGTGGTGTGTGTGTGTGTGTGTGTGTGTGTGTGTGTGTGTGTGTGTGTGTGTGTGTGTGTGTGTGTGTGGTATTAAAGTAATAACTTTGTTGTTCGGTCGTGTTTGTCATGCTCAATAAGCTGCTGTTGGTTTAGAGGAAATAGAAAATATGGCAAGTGACATGACAATGACAAAACATAATGCAAACGTGAGAAAACGTGAGAATTAAAGTGCCACATGCCATGTGGTGGCGTTGGGTTGTGCAGTAAGTGTTATCACTAACCACAACATCGATCTGTCTGAAGTATGGATGACTAAGATTAGGGCATGTTGTTGTTGATAACTGATTAGCAGGGGTGGACTGGGAGCTCAAAACGTACCGGGCAATTTTGTCTCAGAGCGGCCCTCTGAAGACCCTTATAATTAGCGTTGCAATTGCTGAGTGAACGCAGGACGTTGCTGGACAAACCATCTGAATTGCAATGCCATACCAAGGACTTCATTACCATTAGTGGTCACTAGATGGCGCCATTGCACTGCAAATCACAGTCAAACCCTGAAACATGGATAATTGGGAAAGGACCTCGTGTGCCGCGGTTAACAATATATGACATACATTTCCACCATCTATTGTGTGATAAACGCATATTATAAACGCATGCCTTTATATAGCAAATGAAAATATCCTTGGATATACTTGGACGACAGTTGGAATTATTGCAATCGGGTGAGCATGGCCTGAGAGTTTTTAGATTGCAATCTCAATCTCAAAAGAATCTCCGGAAGGTAAGAGCATTGCATTGCGCCAACTCTGTTCTCTTTAAGGGGCTGTCAAAGGGCAGCTCTTCTTAATAGACTTCTATTGAGGATCGGGACAATAAATAGGGACAAACGGCTCTCGATCACTCAGTTTCTGACGCCTCAATGTCGCAGCTTTGATGCTAGATGTCTTTGTACGTCTGCCTAATAAAAGGCTAATACCACTGCTCTTTTTTCCGATCCGAACTTAAGTGGCATTAGCTCATCTCCCTTCCATAACGCAATACTGTTGAACGCAGCAGCATGACAAAAGTAACTAAGTAATATTAGTAGAAGTCGGGCCGTCGGCATGGCATGATTAGCATGATGGCATGGCACAGATACATTCATTACTGAACGCACAATGAATGTACCGATACATTCCTCAACTTTATTATCCTTAAATTAGTAGCTGGCTGCTAACCTGGTGCATGTCTACCTGATCACTCTGAGTGACCTGCTCTGCCTGGGGTTCGGGCGGCTCATCATCTCCCTGGTCATGGTGGCTATCATCATGGATACTTTCCTCCTCCACCTGCTGCTCATGTGCTGCTGCAGCTGCGGGCTCTGACCGCCCTTGACCACCACTGCTGCTGGCTGAGGAGGTAGATGCAGCACTCCCAAACATATCTGTGATTTTGCAGCATTTTTCGGCATCTGTTGCCAGGTTTTTTAATCTTTTCGCACGTATTTTTTCCGCTCCACCTTTCCTCTTAGGTTTCTCCATGACCAATGGCCGATGCGATGCCTCGCTCGCTGTCTCCAACTCTAATTCGCGTGCTTGAATGCGGGTGGGGCCGCTGATAGGGCTCCTGATAGGGCTCCCCCCTCCCCTTGTGTGTAGGCTAGTCTCATTTGAAGAGGACAGAGGGCCGCCAGCACTGATTCGTGGGCCGTTTTTTTGCGGATTTTTTTTATTTTTTATTTTTAAACACGACATTAACGGCCCCCGGGGGGCGTCGGCCCACCGGGAAAATGCACGGTATGCCAGATGGCCAGTCCACCCCTGATAACAGGGGTGGATCTAGGCATGGGCATGCCCCCCCCCCCCCCCCCCCCCCCCCCCCCCCCAAACACGATGCCATGCAAAACAACCCAAGTTATTTTTTAATGTATTTGAAACACTGCTACTGCTATACTAACTAACTACAATTTTGGCACCACTAAACCAACAGCATTTCATCATTGAAAACAGAAAACTCTCTGAGTCAGACCTTTAGCTTTATGCATGCTGCGTGACTGTTGCAACTTCAACAACAACTGATGTTGTTATTGATGCTTTACTTGACTAATAAAAGTCCTGTAACTGAAAATGGTATGGGTGCGGTATGGGTGCGGCTTCATCGCCCCCATGGTATGGGGGCGATGAAGCCGCCCCCATACCATTTTCTCTTGCCCCTCCAACATGTTCTCTTGCCCCCCCCAAATGGGACATGTTACATCCGCCCCTGGTTGACAAAAGAAAAAATAAATAAATAAAACAAAGGCACCCTATCCCACATCATCCCAAAGGTAATGGGATGATATGAATAAAAGCTACAGGTATGTCCATAGTAATATGGTATCCATGCTGTTGGTACTGTATCGTTTAGTTCAGCCTTTTACACACAACATTTCATGTACCTCATTTGGCCTCGGTTAGTGATTTATCGTAGAGCTCTGGGGTATGAACGGCGGAGCGGGGTTGGGAAGGAGCGCTTGTTTTATCTGCCGGCTACTACTAGTAGGGCGGGGCGAAGGAAGTTTTACTGAGGTTATGGTTAGGGTTAGGTTTAGGCATAGGTTTACTGAGGTTAAGTTTAGGGTTAGGATTAGGTTTAGGCATAGCCTAGTTTTATTGGGGTTGTGTTTAGGGTTAGGTTGGGGTTAGAGTTAGACGATGCTTTATGCGGTTACTAACCCTAAACATAACCTCAGTAAAACTATGCTTCGCCCCGCCCTACTAGTAGTAGCCGGCGGATAAAACAAGCGCTCCTTCCCAACCCCGCTCCGCCGTTCATACCCCAGAGCTCTACGATAAATCACTAACCATTTGGCCTCTTGGGAAAAAGAATTTCCCACCCCTGCTATAGACAATATACCTGCAGCTTGCCTACATACCATCATGACCTGCAAACTACACCACAAACTACACAAACTCTGACAGAATCTTTTGTACTTGTACCACGCACAACATATCAGAACTGGTAATGTACAGTATGTCGCCCACCCTGTGCATTAGCACCATGACGGACAGTGATGGGCAAGTTACCGGTACTGGGAAAATGTATTAAGCTACACTACTTGTTACTCTCTGTAGCTAAGCTACACTACAAGCTATCCCCAGAAAATTGTAGCAAGCTACACTACAAGCTACACGACAAAAGTAGCTTGAGCTAGGTTGCTACATCAACACTATATATATATATATATATATATATATATATATATATATATATATATATATATATAATGCACAACCTTCTAAATAATGATCATAATAATAAAATAATATGGGTAAAAATCATGATATTAATAATGGGATGTATATTATGGGATGTATATTAGAGGTTATTTTCTACCCATTAAAAATGGGTGGAATTTGGAAATGTGTGTGGGAAAATGTAGTAAGCTACAATCCTTGTTACTCGAAACAAGTAGTGTAGCTTCACTACAAGCTATTCCCAGAACAAATGTAGTAAGCTGCTAGACTACAAGCTACGGGAAAATGTAGTTAAGCTATGTAGCTTAGCTACTTACTTGTAACAAGCAACTGCCCATCACTGACCAGGGACCCCCAGGGTTGCACACTTTGAAGGCCTGTTGACACACAGACCCCTCAGGGAGATAAGGCTAATCAAATTTGCAAACATCATTGATGATGTCATTAAAAAAATATGGTGAACAGTAAAGAGACAGCAGTTTGTGACATATTAAAGTAATAACTTTGTTGTTCGGTCGTGTTGTCCTGGTTGAAAATAAACTGCTGCTGATTTAGCATAAAGAGGAAATGCGGTAACTAAGTGACACAACAATGACTAAACATAATGCCAACGTCAGAATTGAAGACGTTCCAGACGTTGAGTTGTGTAGTAAGTGTTATCTCTAACCACAACATTGATCTGTCTGAAGTATGGGTGACTTAAAGGGGAACTCCACCCATTTTCAACATTTTAATATGTAATATACCTTAGAGATGTTGTGTGTGTGGACATGATAAAAAAAAGTTCTCCCATTCCGTATTTCCTAAAAATGGAGGTCTGAAAAAATACATGGTCTGATGACATCATCAAGATGTACAGTATTTCACCATGTTAATGATTTTTCTTTCAGACCCCTTTTTCCTGAGAGGGTACAAATGGGTACACATTTGTACCCTCTCAGGAACATTTTGAAAATGGGTGGAATTCCCCTTTAAGATTAGGCCATGTTTTGTTACCTAAATGCCTATATTTAAAATTGCGTAAGCAGGCGTGGTGGGCAGTGAGTATGATCACTATATAAAGTGTTGTTTTGCAAGTATTAGTGTTGACAATAAGCTGCTGTTGATTTAGACGAAAGACGAAATAATACAAATGTGAGAAAACGTGTGAATTGAAGAAGTTCCAAACGGCATGTGGAGGCGTTGGGTTGTGTAATAAGCATTATCACTAACTACCATATGCTCTTTGTGAAATACAGGTGGTTAGACTACAGTATTTTGTTGTTATTGATAAGATAACAGATAAAAAACAAACAATGGAATTGTATGAATAGTGATATAAATGGCTACAATCAGCTATAGGTCCCCCCCCTGGTCTCTGTTGTAACTTCATTCTATTCTAACTTCATAATTAAATAAATATGAAGTTACAATATAAATGTATATTTTTCATTCCATTCATGCTTTGTGGTGAGGGCTAGTATGTTCCATAACGTGTAAATAGGTCTAAGGCAGGGCTGGGCAATTATTTTTTCCAAGGGGCCAAATGAGATACATTAAATATTGTGGAGGGCCAAGACTAAAGGCTGAACTAAAGGCTGCGTAATATTAATTTAATTTCAAGATAAAAGTAAGAGTCAGCCCAACCATTTTGACACCAGGGCCCTCAGTATTTGAGCCACGGTGAAGCGCCATTTGATGACATTTTAGCCCCACAGACCCCAAAACTAAAGATTTCTTTTGCTTTTGTCCACAATACCAGGCTGGATTTCACAAGCAAAACAAGCAAACCTAGATCAAAAATGACCATTCTTTTACATTCTCTGGCTAATTCAGATAAATATTTTAACTCTTGAGAGCGTAAAAATTGCGGGTCCATTTGGTGTAGCAGGTGTAGCAGGTGGTGTAGCAGGTGTAGCAGGTGGCTACAGCCTCTGTCGTGATGGCCTCCAAAGTCTAGTATCTGCCCCCGGACCAAGGGGATGTCCTCTTGGTCTAGTGGTTAAGATGTTGGACTGGTTAAGATGTTGGACTTTCACACGGGAGACCCGGGTTCGAATCCCGGGCGTTACATATATATATATATATATATATACATATATATACATATATACATACTGTACATACATACATATACACATATACATATATACATATACATATATATACACACACACACACACACACACACACACACACACACACACACACACACACACACACACACACACACACACACACACACACACACATACATATATATAATCCATATTCAATTCATATACAAAATCCCTCTTTCAGCTACAAATAATTCAGTATAAAATACAGCTGTCTGTCATATGCAAGAGAGTGTGTGTGTGTGTGGGGGGGAACTAAAGTATTAACTTAATACAATACAATGCTGTTGATTTAGAGGAAAGAGCAAATATGGTAAGTGACATAACAATGACAGAACATAAATGACAGAAAACGTGAGAATTAAAGTTCCAGATGGCATGTGGTGGCGTTGGGTTGTGCAGTAAGTCTCATCACTAACCACAACATTGATCTGTGTAAAGTATGGATGACTAAGGTTAGGCCATGTTGTTGTTGACATAAGACAAAAGACGATCATCTCAAAGGTATTTGGATGATGTGCCACAAATGATGTAAATAAAAGCTACAGGTATGTCCATAGTAATATGGTATCCATGCTGCTGGTACATTAGCATTTAGTTCAGCCTTTTAGCCCGGCCCTTCATAATATTTTTTCTGTATTTAAGTTGGCTCGTTGGAAAAAAAAAAAAAAATCACACCCGTGTGAAATGAAGTGCTGCGTGTGTGGCTACAGTATACTAAAACACACTTTGTCCCATTGTGCTTGTTTCTCTGAACATGGCAACATCAACAATACACACTTCGTCCCATTGTGCTTGTTTCTCTGAACATGGCAACATCAACATGACTCCACGCATGCAGGCAGGGACGGACGGACGGACACACACACACACACACGGACACACACACACATCTTGTGAACCGTTTAAGGGAAGTGCTTTGCAGTACTTTAAAAATCACACCCGTGCGAAAGTAAGTGCTGCGTGTGTGGCTACAGTATACTAAAACACACTTCGTCCCATTGTGCTTGTTTCTCTGAACATGGCAACATCAACATGACTCCACGCACGCAGGCAGGGACACAGGCAGGCAGGGACACAGACAGTGCTTGTTTCTCTGAACATGGCAACATCAACATGACTCCACGCAGCCAGACAGGGACAGACACACACACACGCACATCTTGTAAACCGTTTAAGGAAGTGCTTGCTACGCAGCACTTAAAAATCCCACCCCTGCTATATAGACATACCTGAAGCTTCCATTTGCTTATACACAACATCCTGCTCAGCAAACTACACAAACTACATAAACTGGGACTGTACCCTACATTATGTAAATGTGATTCTGGACCATGTAATTAACCACAGACAACATGTCTGTGGACAACTTATTAAATTTTCATTATGACAAAACAAAAAGTAAAACAGTGAAAGTAAATAGGAAACTGCATGATCAAAGAATTAGATACACTTTTAAAAGAAAAAAAGGGAAGTAAAAAAAAGGAGAAAAGATAGATATTAATATACAGTATATCCATACAACTACTGAAGGATTATGAGGTTAGTCGTTTGCCCCTCGGAGATAATTGGGTAATCAAATTAGCAAACATCATTGATGATGCCAATTAGGGGATGCAAAATTGAACAGTAAACAGACTGCAGTTTGTGACACATTAAAGTAATAACTCGCTGTTTGGTCGTGTTGTCCTGGTTGACAATAAGCTGCTGTTGACTTAGAGGAAATATGAAATACAGTAAGTGATGTAACAATGACATGCAACCCTGGGGGTCCCCGGTGCTAATGCACAGGGTAGATAGAGATATACTTGCACCAAGACCCGGAAATAGCAGCCCGACTACGCCACTCGGGAATTTCACCCAAGAATATATATACTAAGGATAGAATGATATACACAATATACTGTAGATTCACAAGCCCACCAGGCCAATGTCAAGAGTGAGCAGCAGAGAAGAGATTCCAGTTTTTTAAAGTGCATGGTTTTATTCATGACTCAGAGTTAAATATTCAATCCACTTACAGGTTAAAAGTATTCATTAATTGCAAGGTGCTAATTAAAATGACTTAGGAAGGACCATATCGAAAAGGTTAAAAGGCTACAAATAACAGTGGACCGGTGTACTTAAAAGGTGTCCTTATATACAGGGGGAGACCGGAGGGAGTGAGGGGACAGAATCACTGCCACCATAAGGCGCACACTTAACTAACACAGCTTCAGTCACACTGCAAGAGAATAATAAAAAATCACACCCGTGCGAAATGAAGTGCTGCGTGTGTGGCTACAGTATACTAAAACACACTTCGTCCCATTGTGCTTGTTTCTCTGAACATGGCAACATCAACAATACACACTTCGTCCCATTGTGCTTGTTTCTCTGAACATGGCAACATCAACATGACTCCACGCATGCAGGCAGGGACAGACAGACAGACAGACACACACACGGACGGACGGACGGACACACACACACGCACATCTTGTAAACCGTCTAAGGGAAGTGCTTGGCAGCACTTCAAAAAAAAAAAGGGCGCGCGCACACACACGTAAAAAACAGCAGAGGCAAGGCGCACTGGACTGAGCTTCGTCGAATAGGCATACAAACAAAATATCATTACTAACTGGACATGATTACTGAAAACACATTATGATCTAGTAACAGAAATGCCTTACTTCTGTTAAACGGTTCAAACACATACATATGAAGACATGCCCATGGCCCAGGACCAGCCTCCGCTTGCAGCTGCAAACACCGATGTCCTGTGCCCAGGACAATGCCTCACTAAAAAAAATAGTTATTAATAACTAGCCAAGTCAGCAATTAGAAAAATGTATAGCGGTGCCAACTAGCTTACCTCCATAAAACAGTACCAACACATAGTGCACAACACTGAGCAGACGTGCTCACAAACCAGACAGACTGTCTTGTTTGCCTCCGCTTGCAGCGGTAAACGACAGCAAAACAATGATAAACAATTAAAAATCACATAAGAGTGTATATACACATTGATACCTCAAGCACAAGGTGATCCTGCACGCAACCCCATGAACGGACACAATGCCAGCTGAAGACAGGTCATGCAAGGCTCCTAATCAGCCTGATAATGAGGGGGTGTGGCATCACTAGGGACAACCTGTCCAAGTTCAACCCACTACACAAACCTGAGAAAACGTGAATTCAAGAAGTTTCAGACAGCATGTGGTGGCGATGGGTTGTGCAATAAGTGTCATCACTAAGCACAACATTGATCTGTGTGAAGTATGGATTAAGCCATTGTTGTTGCTCATGAGACAAAATATTGAAAATCAAACAAACAGTGAACTGTATGAATTGTGCTAATGTACTACAGTCTGCTGTATGATGAAAAAAAAAGCTACAGGTACCGGTACGTCTATACTAGCATGCTGTTGGGTGAGTTCTAGTCTACCACGGATCTCAGTGTAGTCTAATGATAGCAGTCTGCTGAAAATGTTTGCCATGTGACTGCAGTAATACGCTAAATGGCAGGCCTAACGGTTTAACAAGCAGAGCTGCCGGAGCAGACAACCCGCAACATTCCATGTTAAAATATATTCTTCCAGGTGCAAGGCTCAAAGATATACGTAGAAAACAGAGAAAATGCCAGCACTCATTGAATGTCCTTTCTAATGTTCTTTATTTACCTCCCTGCGAGCAGTAACGAACGCTGAGGAAGACCGCACTGGTCGAAACGTGTTCGTTGCTGCTTGCTGGGAGGTAAATAAAGAACATTAGAAAGGACATTTAATGAGTGCTGGCATTTTTCTCTGGTTTCTAGGCCTAACGGATTGCCTTAAATTCAACTCTCAGTTGAATTTACATTCTACTACATATAAATTTTAAATCATGGGGGATGTCTCAAAGTGATAAAGAATAATTTCACTTTAAATAAAAGAATATGATAGCCTTTCATAATTTTGAATAAAATTGTTTTTTTTTTGTTGTTTTTTTTTAAAATTATATAATCAGTTATCTCAGTTTACTATGTTTCTGTGAAGGAGAAATAAATGTGCTGTGGATAATGCAACTTTCGGATCAGATGATTGAGTAACTGAGTTATATCAATGAGAGGAGGAGGTAATATCAAACACTGCAACGAATAGCAGACAACTCACACATCTTCACCTCGATATGCAGTGGAAAATGTTGGCCTGTCGTTGAGACCTATAACAATTTATTACATGGCTTGAATGAATGCTCCAATCAGAAGCCAGCGTTCTGGTCATGTGAGCGTGTAACGCCCGGGATTTGAACCCAGGTCTCCGACGTGAAAGTCCAACATCTTAACCACTAGACCAAGAGGACATCCCCTTGGTCCGGGGGCAGATATTGGTTTTTCGAGGCCATCACGGCAGAGGCTGTAGCCACCTGCTACAAGCGGTGACATATTACACTATAATTCACTGCTCTATATTGGACCGCTGCTGCAAGGTCCCCAAAGTGCAAACAGCTGTGTTCATATCAATCCGCGGTGCGCTCCGTTATTTAGTTCCAGCACGCCGTTAGCGGGTCCATTTGGTTAGCTACGTATTTGGTTGTTTACAATCAGGCTAGTTGTTTGCATGCTGTTGCCATTCAGGTGATGGGTATTATAACTCTCGAGAGAGTTTCATGTCTATGTTGCGGGTCCATTTGGTTTCATGTTTATTGCTCTCAAAGAGTTACGTCTGGTTAACTATCTCTCCGTCATTTAGCCTGGGGACCACCTGGTTGAATACCACTGAGGTAAAGCCATGTAATAAGCGGGATAACACCCTTCGAACCGGTGATTTGTTTCCTAACTACTAACTGACCTGGCTGACCTACATACTGTAGGTCGCAACAATATAGGTTGCAGGAAGCAGTACCAGGTTGCAACGCCAGCAGAGGTCAGTGTTGTTCAACTTTAGTTTAGACAGCTTACATGGAGACATTTTATTAGGCCTACTTTACAGTTACTGTACTGTACAGTTACACTGTCAGTCAACTGTGACCACCTAGACAGAGAGAGATACCCAAATATGGAGAGTGTCTGTCTGCACAACACATGCAAATGAATAATCAGATGAGAGGACATTCCAATACATTGTTTTTCTTTAGGATTTAGTTAGCATAGTTTATTTTGGATTTTAGGCATCAAGGCCTAAGGTTTTTCATTGTATTTCTTATGTGGCATTTTAGAGTGCCCACTGTATTACGAACAAACGTTATGAAAATGACGCTGATAAATGGGTACTACCCTGATTGGCTGAAATGTTGTCACATACACTTCCTACTCGACATAATTTATATTTCATAGATTTTATTAAAAGCTGGGAGACCCCTGTTACTATAAACACTCTAGTATTGTACCGGTATAAACAATACAATGCTTTATTCTTAATAAAAACCTTTTAATAAAAAACTTTTCACTCTCACCAAAAAATATCCTCAAATACCCCACCTTTAAAGGGGCTCCACCATGATTTTTGCATTTTCAAGGATTTTTCCATCCCCATTTTTACACCCCAAACAGTTTTTTTTTCTTCTTCTTCTTTTTGAACCAGCACAGACACATTCTCCTATTTGGTGATGTATCACATACCTCCACCCTTTAAGTCACTTGTGTGCGTGGAATCCACACCACAACATTTATAATATACATTTGATTTTACCTTCATGATTCCTTATCTTCTGCCGTAGTGCGCAGGTATTTTAGAGACTATATTAAGTAAATTCTGCTTAAATTGTAAATTGTAATCTGTAAATTCAACTAATCTGTATGCATATGGTGTATTGCAATGTTTTGGCTTAATGTAAATCACTCTGGATTAAGAGCGTCTGCTAAATGCTTAAATCATAAATTGTGATTGTAAATGAAATGCAAGATGTTAGTTCAAACACACTGTTTCGAAAGTTAGCCATCATTGTCTCAGTCAGGCCGGACAACTTTTGACCGCCTGTGTGTTCGTGACATTGTGGGTCTGTGTGCGCAGCTAATCTTCAAAACTCTTTGTCTGATCTTAGCACATACCATCGTGGTACACCAAAGAAGCTCTGCCACATGTTTAAAGTCGGCCTAGGTTACGCTGTCAGTCTGCTACACATTTTGCCTAATGAACCCTTGAACCACAGGTCATAAAGTAAAAATGAATTCAGGTTGCGCATGGGGAGTAAGATATGGTGGAGTCAAACCTTTGGTTGCTTTGAATGCAAGTGTGACAGTTTTGAACTCTCACTGCACGCACAGAGTTCAAAACTCTAACCCTTGCATTTAAAGCAACAAAAAGGTTTGACTCCACTCCACCATATGTTACTGGTCTCATAAATCACCTTGCTAGGTAGTATAGACCAGGGGCTGGCAACCTTTTGCATATGACGTGCGTCACATGCCATATTTTCATCTTCCTGATAGTCAGGGTGCCATGTCAACATTAGCCTAATTTGAATTCTGAGAACACATATGAATAAAAACAGATAACATAAAAACATCTCTTTCTTCTTCTGGACTGTTTTATTTCACATCAGGACATTGAAATCATCTTTAGGAAGATGACACCTATCTCCTCAGCCAAAGTTCAATGTGAATGAATGTAGAACTGTGTGCAGGATTTGCATCATTTAAAAGGAAACATCCTCCCTCATATGTATGCCAGTGTGCCAGTGATTACCCTTCACTGTGCCAATACAATGTTGGCACCCGTGCCTAAGGTTGCCTACCCCTGGTATAGACAGCACCTCATTAGACTGAGATAGCAGTGACTTATATAGTCTGTCTAATGTATTACCATGTTTTAGTGCTTACATGGTAAACTGTAAGGTGTATTGTAAACCCTGCTTAACTTGTAAACTTTAATCTGTATGATGTATTACAATGTTTTTACTTAATGTAAATCGCTCTGGAATTTTAAGAGTGTCTGCAAAATGCCTAATTTGTAAATTGCAGAGCCAATCACATTTGTTTAGTTTCACCATATTATTATATAAATGAAAGGCATCCGTTTGAGGCAGCATCTCCACATGGATGTGTGCTCCTAGAGGAGAATTAAAAGGCAGTGGATTCTTTTTTTACAGGCATTTCATTCCTTAATGTACCAAAATGACTCATCAAGACTCCACAAGTTTTGACCTAGAGTCTGAGTTGAGTCGGAATCCTCGCGGGCAAGTCTGAGTCGAGTCGTGAGTCCCATTTTTGGAGACTCGAATCGGACTCGAGTGAGTCTTGAACTTGAGTCGTCAGCTCTGGTCTGTTTGCATCAGCACTTTGTTTTCATTGGAGAGCTAGTAGACTTTTTGCTATTGGACTAACTCAAATATAGGTTAAATAAAATGTTTCATCCAAAACGTTTTCTTTCTTTTAGTTTGTTTTTATTAACAGTATTGTATTAATGGATGTAACTCAGGCACAATGTAAATACAACAGCATTGGTTGAGAAATGAGTAAATATACACGAAAGGTTCAATACAAAAGTTAAAATACATTAGTCATTTTCCAACACCATCAATAAAAATATCCAATATATACAGTATGTTTAAATGTTATCCATCCTGATCAAATCACTTGGAATTTGAGGCATTACATTCATTACATAAATATTGTTGCAATATGCAATATAGATTTGCATTTTCTCACAGTACTTGCCTCTTTCGTTGAGGTATTAAAATGGTGTTAAAGGTCTTAAAGGTCTTCACTGTCATCAGGGAAAGCCCCTGAGGGTCGGGCACCACTGTGAGACTTTTACATGTCAAAAAAGGCAAACCCAAAGTTGAGGGGTACAGTGTGAGACTCTTTCCAATGCGTGCGGCTGTATACAATAAATCAGGACTTTGCTTTGAGTGCATTTAAAATGTCTGACTGTAAATTAAACAAACTCATGTTTGAAAAATTGAACGAAAATAAACCTTAAAGAGCTCAAAACAAACTGTAACAAAAGCACACACAGTTGTGTCCATTTCCTACTCCAATTTGAATATGTCTGATTGGCCATGCCAGTTCTCTGGAGTAGGAAATGGTTGTACAATTGAGGTATTCCAGACCAATTTGCTGACAGACATTTTTTTTTTGCCAACAGCTGATTCAGTGTGGCTTTAGCAAGGCTAGTGCAGGTCAAGCTTTCATGGGCAAGCTCTCCTCTTCTAACGTGCCTATTGGACAAGGCTGGATTGAGGAGGGACTTAGTGAAGGGCTCATTCCCTCCTGCTGTGTGATTGTGACACCGACAACTAGGCTGTGACCAAAAACTGTCTGGACCTTGCCTATGTCACCCAGCCACGTTTCCATAAGCCCTATTTTGCGCAAAAATGGCTCTTGTGAAGAGAATGCTGAATGGAAACACTTCAAAATGCGAATAAGTTTCCATTTTGCGCAAAAATACTTTCTCGCTGAAAGGTGCCGTATTTTGGAGCGTATCGAAAGAGTCTAATGCGCAAATGAGGTACGTAAACAGCTTGCGAAAAGACTTTCTATTGGAAAGCACTGGACACACATTACAGTATAGCGCATTTGAAGAGTTCTGGTCTGCCGATGAGAGCATTGTTATTTGTTAATGTAAGTTATATTTCTACAAAACCGCTCAAAACAGACGAGGGCCGTGCGCACACAGACATCCAAGCCAAGGGGACTCACGTACATGGCCAAAACGTTCAGACTCCCATCACGTTTGTTCATGAAAGTCGCAGGGCAGCTACAGGTCCTATATTTACAGTATCTGTATCATCATGCATGATAGCTAAGATACGCAAGTGATATCAGACATGAACAGCTGTTTTACATGACTGGGCTCATATTATTTCGTTAATAAAGTTCAAACATTTTTTCCTTGCATGTGTCGCGCTGCAGATAACATGGTGTAGTCTTCAATATCACAAAGTAGACCAAATCGGTAGGCTACCGAGTCTCACAAGCGCTCCGGTTCAGGAAAACAGTGAGTTGTGTAGATTATGTATTAGAATTGTAGACTATATTAATTATTGTTTTTGTTCTAATTATTGTTTTTGCTACAGCAGAGCCAGAACAGCAGAATAGTTCAATAGGAATAAAGCAGGCAGTCCGTCTGTATTGCCTAAAATAACTTAAAAAGTAAAAATATATGTAAAATAACCATACGTATCACGTTACTGGCAAAACTGTGCCACCTATTGCTTGTTACATGAACCTATTTTGTTTCCCCCTAGACAATTGGACAATTTGCTCTTCTTTTTTCGACTTAATTAACATACTCTTCCTATTTTCGCAAAGGTTTTATGGTAAGTGGCTTATGTCACCCAGCCAATTCTATCAAATCAGCCAATCAAATCATCACAAATCCAGTCTATCTTTTTTGGTCTGCTCTCACTTAAATCTTCAATGTACTTTGCTCAGCCAATCAAATCATCACTATGGTGTGATCGGCCAATCATCAGCCAATGAATGTGTTCACAGAAACTTGGAAAGGTGGGGCTTTACCACATTTGCGTTTTTTGCTACCCCTGCATGAGACCAGCTACAGTAAGTGAATGATTTCAGCTGCTGACCACTAAGCCTGTCAACTCCTAAATGAAATCAAATTACTTCAACAAGGATGCAGTCAGTGATTTGGGTGGTTTGGAAAATGAGCCAAATCACGCTGGTCCTGACAGCATGTTTGTCGGTTGTCACACAGATACACAGAGGAGGAGGTGGAAGGAAACTCAAGACGAAAGCCGGCATAGAGAGGTTCAGTGAATGTGGTCTGGAAGGTGTATAAATGAGTCAGAGTGTCCTCTAACACTCTGTAGAAGGACAGAGTCCCAGCAGGACGGTCCAGATAAACTGCTACTCTGTTGGAGCCAGAGGGACGGATAGGAAGGACAGTGAATTTACCATTGTGTATGAAATAGTAATTTTCTGAATCTTTCATCATCTGAGATTTTCCATCAGTACAATACAGAGCCCAGGACAGTTGATTAAATCCAAGCATACAGTCCAAATTATTTTCTTTCCTACTAATTCTTTTGTCAGTCATTGATATAACAATGTCTCCAGTCCACTCTACCTCACTGTAAGAGCGTTCGTTCAGAGTCTCTGAAGACAGAACCTGATACATGTACTGAAACCTATCACAATGATCAGGGTATGTAGAACGCCCCGTGTCACCTTCCTGTTGTTCTCAGACAGAGAGAGTTCAGAGTGTGCTGTGTTTATGTCCAGTGTGAGATGCTGGAAATCTGAGGAGAAAACAACACAGTAAACATACAAATTCGACACACACACCCACACATACACACCCACACCCACACACACACACACACACACACACACACACACACACACACACACACACTGTGATATACTACATAGTAATGCTCAGGAAAGAGGTGTGGTGGTGGGGAAGGTGGTTCAGAATCATTATGGTTTTCCTAGACGGGGAAAGAGGCTCTGTAAGTGGATATTGTGTAGATTTATAAATCACTACAGTGGTGCCCGTGGGACATCTACAGCACTGGCCTACTTGTAATCATGCAAGTTGGAAATGCAGGCATTTATGTCTGTGTCCCTTTTAATACCACAACACAAATGGAGGCGGATAGGTGCTCTTGCAGTGACATGAAGGAAAGATAGTCCTCATTATCAGTGGCGGTTTTAGGGCCGGGCGAACCGGGCGAGCGTCCGGGGCGGCACTTAGGGGGGTGGGGGGGGGGGGGGGGGGGGGGGGGGGGGGGGGGGGGGGGGGTGGCAGCGTCGGACGACCGGACGAGATGAAAAACTAAAAGAAAAAAAACACTGCGGTGCAGTCTGGGCTTCAGCCAGCAGGCGCCCTCATTCCCTCCAACTACCGCTCCGAGCACTCTGAGAGCAGTCCTCATCAGCTGTGAAGCCTGTGACGAGTCAACAATCACCATGCCTGCTGCAGCCGGTGCGGTGCATACCGTATGTGTGTGTGTGTGTGTGTGTGTGTGTGTGTGTGTGTGTGTGTGTGTGTGTGTGTGTGTGTGTGTGTGTGTGTGTTAAATACAACCACACATTAGTAAGAACAGGGAATGCAGGCGATACGTCCGCAACAGGGCTCTATCAGTTTAAAATGTGTTTCAATGGGTGGTACACATGGGAGACACTTATTGTGAAGTTTAGACCGGAAAAGGTAGCGGTTGTTGTATTGGGGAAGTTGTTGGAAATTGGAAATACTGGTCCAAGTAGGAGAATAGTTTTGGGTGCGCGCGTACTTTAATAGTCCAAGTGAAGACAAAGTTGTACATTATCAGTTAGACTATGATACTAACACTTTCAAATGAGGACAGACACTGCCTGGGACACAGCCTCACGCCACGCGAGGCGAGGCTTCTGTTGTTGAAAACAAATGGACTGTCGTCTGTCGCATCCAGAAACAGTGCTAATCAAATTAAAACCTTACCACTGAACGGATTATCTGGATTGTTGGAGTCTACCCTACCCTGGACTGTGAGTACAAGTCAAGCTTATTTTATTTTTGTGCACCTGACCAGACAACCTATCATGCATGCTATTGTGCAGGAAAAGTGTTGTCCATTGAAGGAAACATTCTAAGTGTTTGGCTCATCTCAGGCTATTATTTGGTTAAATATGTTGTGGGAAAATGAAAAGAAATAACCGATTTTTACCGATATATAATGGAAAACTAACCGAAAATAACCGATTTTTTTTTTGCGCGCGCGCTATGCGCGCGCGAATGGTGTGCACGCGCGCTACGCACGCGTGCATGGAGGGGCGCACTGTTACTAATTCGCCCAGGGCGTCATAAAGCCCTGAACCGCTGCTGCTCATTATTTGAACTAATTGGCTGTGCTGTGGGACCTAATATTTCAAGCTTTGAGGTTTGGGGAATACTAATTCACTCAGTATGAAGACTAAAGCTTTCTAACTAACTGCAGTGTAAATACAGGTCCTTCATTGATCCTTTCATTGAATTAGAATATTGTGTCGAAGTCTTGATGATCTTGATGATTATGGTGTACAGCTCATGAAAACCCCCAAATCCTATCTCAGTGAATTAGAATATTTCACGAGACCACTAAGACAAATATGTTTTAAACAAGAAATGTCAACTATCTGAAAAGTATATTATTTAGTGGTGAAAATAATTAAAAAAATAATGGTACGGATCGATAATCAATATTAAAATGGGTGATGCAACTACATCGAGCCACGTGTGTCTGGACCAAAACAGCGCTTGTATCGGACATTAGATCGATCCTAAAGAGATGAATCGATATAATTCCACCAGCTACGCAAAAAACACAAATATACAAGTTCATATGGCCGTGCATTGCAACAGCATGGATCACTTGTTGTAGATCTTCTACTTCCAGTGCAGGACACAGGCGCGTGCTTATGACGCATTATTCAGGGGCTTAGAGTATAGGCAGAGTTGCGCAAACTCGCTCACTTCATCGGGCCAGTCCATTGGAGGCCCTTCTACATAGACCTCCAGGGAATGGGGACAATGAAATAGGGAATGCATTGGCGTTTATGGGCTTGCAAAAAAGTACATGAACCAAAATGAACCACGTGACCGGGCTGTTTTCTGTCCCCTCAGTGTCACAACTCTATACTCTATACTTAATGCCTCGGTCATCAACAAGAGCTGTCAGGACACACAGCACAACACATAACAACTTTATTGTATAATTGCACACATCTGTACTTCCGTTCACGTCTATGGCATTTTCCTATTTTCCAATCCAATCCTTTTTTTTAATCCATCACTGTAGCACTGTATCAAATCGTACCAAATTACACAAATTCCAATAAATTGAACTCGTATTGAAATTGCACTGAATCAAATCATATTGTATCGTTCTCTATATAAAATGTTTCCGATTTGTATTGAGTCTAATATCAATGTATGCAGTAATACTTGGTCTGGGCTACTTTTGAAGAAATTATTTCATCAATGGGCGTGACATGGAGGTGAATTGTTTAGTCTTGTAGTCGTATTAGTCTTATTTAGTCTTGTCTCACACCTTCCTCTTGACAATACAACCAGGATTCTCTGTAGGTTCAAGTCGGGACAGTTGGCTTAATTGCAGTAATACCATGGCCACTACATAATTTACTAGTACCTCTGTGCACAACATACCGAAGCACACTTTACGCAAAGGTCCAGCAGCTCCATTCGAGTATACTATGCCGGAATTCGGACTTGTTTGGTCCTTTAATTTAACTATTTAATTATTTTTGAACCACAATTCAACGATTTAGCCTACAACTAAACTGTATCCAGAGGATGAGAGAGTGGCATCGGGTACGTGCAGTTAAGGGCAGGGGCTGAAATCCCATTCAGCCACTACAGACCTACAAGCTCTCAACGCGTCGGGCTGAAACGTGTTGAAAGCTTATAGATCAGGGCACAACCCAACACACTTTAGCAGTGGAGATGTGGCGTAACGACGACATGGATTGGAAATACATTTGTTCAACAAAAAACGGTGTAGAGGGAAAAGGAGGGACGGAGAATAAAGCCCTGAGGGACCCTAGTAAGACAGACAACCAGACAGACAGACAGACAGACAGACAGACAGACAGACAGACAGACAGACAGACAGACAGATAGGCAGGCAGGCAGGCAGGCAGGCAGGCAGGCAGGCAGGCAGGCAGGCAGGCAGGCAGGCAGACAGGCAGACAGGCAGGCAGGCAGACAGACAGACAGGCAGACTCACATTTTGCAAGGAGATGAGGTTTGGTCCAGTGTTCTCCTTCATGATTGACAGTGACACTGTAGGAAGTAGAACAACAATGGGTGCCAACATGTTCATAAATCTCCTCTTACATTTCTTCCAAAGAGAATTTCTAAGATAACTCCGGTCAGATTCATCTGACTTTCTTAAGTAGGCAGACTTGTTTGTAAGCATGCAGTTCTTGCCAGTTCATTCAAAATATTATAGGTAGATGCCCCACCTCTCATAATTAGGACTCTAATTATCTAGCGAAACACCCAGAAATTACAGGAATTACAAATAGCTCAAAACAAAGATGCCAGATTACCTCCAGTGTTCAAATCGCACAATCGGTGCAGAAATGCACTGTTGAGAATAGACTACACTCACATATTCTAACATTTTTCAGGAATGTTTTAAAACACAATATTTCTTTGAACAGGTAGTATATAAGTGATAAACAGTCTGAGGAGCAATTAAACCAACAACAAATATTCTCAAATCTTCTTTTATCTAAAACAAAACAGTCAAACATACAGATATAAAGAACCATCAAACTTCTACATTCTGTACTTGTGTAGACTTGGGCTAATTCAGATGATGATTATTTTAACTCTTGTAAACATGAAACCAAATGCGTTTGGTTTCATGTTTACACTCTCAAAGAATTGCATCTGGTTAACCAACTTTCCATCATTTAGTGTGAGGACCACCTGGAATCCTCCCCGGACCACCTGTTGAAAACCCCTGCTTTACCAGCAAGAATGTAAAATAGTGTTTATATTTCTGCGCTGCAAAGGCTCCGGTCACGCTGTCGTCCTCGTGTCATTGCGTCTGAGAGCGTATTTTACCGCAGCTAAATGCTAGTGTGTGTGCGCAGCAACACTCCTGGTTGTGTCTGTTTCCTTACAAGAGGCCAGAGCCTTTAGTTACACGAAAACCCTGTTCACTTCATGGCGCCACTTCAATGGCGGCTCATCTATATACACTTCTATTGAATTGGGACAACCGAGGTTACCGGATGCATTTAAGTCTATGGGATCATAAGCATTTTTTTCGGCCCCTCAATGTCACAGCTGTTCTACTAGATGGCTCTGCTCTGCTCAACGAATAAGACTGGCTCTGATTGGCTTATACTTATCACGTGACACACATAGATATATTAAAACTAGATCAGGCATCCGGAGGAAACAATGCAAGTGGACGAAGGGGAACTTTCCTTCGGTGCCTTCTCTATTCAATATACTCTATGTTAGACTGTGAAGAAGCGAGCTGAAGAAGACAGACAGCACACAGTGCAGCGAGTCCTGCCGCCGCCGTGAAGTAATGATAGTAACGATGGTACACTAATCATAATGCCGTTAGGAATTTGAGAAATGTAAGGAGTTACGTTAGAAGTTACTGAAAAAAGTAATCCCTTACTGTAAGGGCGTTACTTGTAAGGGCGTTATTCACAACACTGCTTATTACTTATTACTTTCATTTTAAAGCAATATATTATATTACAATATTACTGTCTGAGCAAGTGTAATATTACTTAAAAAATACAAAATATATAATGAAATATTTAGTATTACTATTAATCAAATATTGAGTAGACCAGTGGCATACCTACAATAAAGCAAGCACACTTGGCTATCTGGCCAAATCCATATGAAATCAACTTGAAAAAACGTCACTCCTGAATAAATAATTTCATGACAAATGATAGAAAATAAGTAATTATTTAACTTCTGCAGTTGTCAATATAATTTCACAAGAACATTTTCATCGAGACAGATTGACAGAAAGTAATATTGAAAGTAATGCAGTAATGCAGAAAGAAAAGTATAATATATTAGATTGTTTTACTTCAGTAATATATTTATATTACAAGTTACTGCATTTTGGTAATATATTATGTAATATATTAAGTTACGTAGTGCACATGTCCCAACACTGCTACTCACCCATGTGTTTTCAGATCGACATCACCTAAGTGGCTGAAGTTCAAGTCCAACTGTTTTAGCTGGGAGTAGGGGAGAGCTGAAGCCAGAGAAGACCAGCCTTCTTCTGTGACCCATGACAACCTGTGGAGATATGCAGATTTAACAAAGTGCTGTTGGTGTAGAGATCCACACAGAGAGAACACACATTCTTTACCCCAGGATCTTCAGTCTACACTGTGGACTCTTCAGTACAGCACAGAGCTGGAGCAGCTGTGATTCCTGCAGGCAGATGAAACTGAGGTCCAGTTCTCTCAGATGGAGAAGATTAGAGCTGAGAGCTGAGAGCAGAACTTCAAATCCTGTCTGTGTGAAGATACAGCCAGCAAGTCTGGAATTACACATGAAATATCTGGAATGAATATCAGAGTTTTGGAGTAAAGCCCCGGAGTTGGAAAGAGAAGGCAAGCAGGAAGTACAACTACATTCTGTTGAGTGCCGATTTGCAATGCACACAAGAATGCCACACTAATTGTGTGCGAGCAGAGCGAGCGAGTCTACTACTGTATATTACTGGTTATATATTTAAGTCTGTATGCTGTTGTAAATTTGGCAGATAGCACAATTTTTAACTTTTATTACTGCATTTTGGAATGTTACATCAGGACTGATCAAGTGATATTACACAAAACATAGTTTATTCTTCCGTGCATTTAGATACTGCTTGTGTAGCTGCGGAAGATGATTTTAAGATTATTTATGAGGTTGGTCATATAATAGCGAGTAGACGCATGGCCACCGCCTCCCCTCCCCACCACGTGGGACGTTCACTGTGCTAGTGAGGCGTTTAGCTGTCGGTGCTTTCTCATTTCCTAATGTAAAATACGTCTGTATCGCCGACATGACTGCTTGTTGAATACA
Source organism: Benthosema pterotum (assembly GCA_039105355.1). Lineage (NCBI taxonomy): Eukaryota > Metazoa > Chordata > Actinopteri > Myctophiformes > Myctophidae > Benthosema > Benthosema pterotum. The sequence goes on along the minus strand of CM076983.1, from coordinate 18,996,524 downwards.
GTCCGCTGGAGCCTGCAAGCTAGTTCTCTACGAGCAAAACAAGCAACCATTGATATAACGAACGAAAGCTGAACTGGATTACAGGAATGGAGCGTTTTAATTGATGTCTTTAATCGGTAATCTTCGCGGCCGTCCGATCCCCTCCTGCTCACGTTTTCTGGCTGATATCGCGGCGGTATCCAATCACCTTATCGAATCTAGGTATCCCTAATCTAAATTACTAATTCTTTATACAGTGAACAAGTCTTTTTCAGTCAATTTTATCTCATGTTATTGAGATCATTGATCCTGTAGTCAAGTCTGACAAAGAATAGAGGACAAAGAAAGGCACAACAGTTATCTCAATGCTACTTGTACATAGCCTTCAATAATCCAGTCATACATGACCTACTTGTGCAGCAAGCTGCAAATTTGCACATCAAGTGTGCATTTCTAGTGTCCTTATTATCAACAAGAAATAATGAAAGATAACTAATCAAAATAATCTGACCTCAGTATCTCCAGTTCAGAATTTGGACTCTTCAATCCTTCAGAGAGCAGGTCCATGGATGGATCTGTTATAATATTATAACTGATGTCCAATTCTCTTAGATGTGAAGGAGTACAGCTGAGAGCTGCAGCCACAATCTCATATAATGGAGTTGTGAGTTGGCACCCAGCAAGTCTGTAAATGTAGGTTATGTAAAATCAGTGATTATGAACATGATAGAATAAACTCATGTTCAAGGAAGTGTAATGTACATGTACTTATCTACTTGGTCAGATAAGGACACACACGCACACGCACACGCACACGCACGCACGCACGCACGCACGCACGCACACACACACACACACACACACACACACACACACACACACACACACACACACACACACACACACACACACACACACACACACACACATTCAATGTGTTGTCCTTATTTTCATGACTATCTACAATGTATCATCTCATTGAAGGCAATGAATGACATGTGAATTAGGTGTTGAGATTGAGAGATGAGATTGATTTGATTACAAAAGGCAGTCTATTCATGCCACTACTAACCGAGCCTTTCTGCTGTTCCGTACAGCTGGGACCAGACCCCACTTTGATTTTGGCTGTATGCTGTATTTGTGCAGGTCCAATTCATCCAGAACCTCTGGTGATGTCAGCAGCATGTAGGCCAGAGCTGAACACTGAGATGGTGACAGTTCTAGCTTTGTGTCTGGTGACTTCAGGAACTGTTGGATCTCCTGATGTATTGAGTCGTTGTTCATCTCCATCAGACAGTGGAAGACATTGATGAATCTGTCAGGAGAGAGGTCGAGATCTCCAAATTCATTTTTCATCTCCATCAAGTTGTTGATGACTTTCTGGATGCTCTCTGGACTGTTCTGTGTCTGACCCAGCAGACCTCCTAACAGACTCTGGTTGGACTCCAGTGAGAGACCATGAAGGAAGCGGACAAAGAGGTCCAGGTGGCCGTTCTTACTCTGCAGAGCTTTTTTCATGGCTCTCTGCAGGAAGTTATCCAGGGAAGTGAAGGAACTGAAATCAACTCCCAGGAATGTCTGCAGTACCTTCATGTTCTTCTGTGTAAAACAGTGGAACAGATAGACTGCAGCCATGAACTCCTGGATGCTCAGATGGACAAAGCTGTAGACCTTTCTCTGTGATTGAATGGTCTCTTCTTTGAAGATCTCTGTGTACACTCCCGAGTACAACGCAGCATCTTTCACTTCAAGACCACACTCTTCCAGGTCTTCTTGGTAGAACACAATGTTGTTGTTTTCCTCCACCAGATGTTCAAATGCCAGCTTGCCCAGTTTCAGAAGAACATCTCTGTCAGTCTCCATTTTTCTCCCTTTTTTGTTTATTTTCTTTTTTTTTCTTTCCCTTTCACATCATGGGTCTTGCCATACTTCTTCTTCTTCCTCTTCATCTGGACTGACATGAAGTGGCAGTACATCCCAGTCATGTTCTTGGGCAGCTGTCTTGTATCACCCGTCTTCAACTTGTCCTTCAGGACGGTAGCGGTCATCCAACAGAAGACTGGGATGTGACACATGATGTGGATGCTCTTTGATGTCTTCACGTGTGAGATGATTCTTTTAGCCAGTTCTTCATCACTGAAGCTAATCCTGAAGTACATCTCCTTCTGGGGGTCTGTGAACCCTCGTACTTCTGTCACCATGTCAACACAGTCAGAAGGGATCATATTGGCTGCTGCAGGTCTGGTGGTTATCCAGAGGAGAGCCGAGGGGAGCAGTTTTCTCTTGATGAGGTTTGTCAACAGCTCGCCTACTGATGATGTCACTGTGACATCAGAAATGATGTCATTGCTGTCAAAGTGAAATGGAAACCTGCTTTCATCCAGACCATCGAAGATGAAGCCAACTTTCCAGGCAGTGAGATGCTCTGCTGTGACGTTCTTTAACTTTGGATGGAAAGCATGGATCAGTGAGAGGAGACTGTGCTGCTCATCTCTGACCAAGTTCAGCTCCCGGAATGAGAAGGGAACCAGCAGAATGATGTCTTGGTTCTCTTTCTCTCTTGCCCATTCCAAAGTGAACTTGCGCACAGAGAATGTCTTTCCAATGCCAGCGATGCCCTTGGTTAGAACTGTTCTAATGTGCTCGTCTATGTCAAGGGTCTTAAAGATGTCACAGAAATTGATTGGGTTGGCATAGTGGGGCTTCATTTTGGAGGCGGTCTCAAGCTGCCACACCTCATGTTGCTGATTAACGCCTTCACTCTCTCCCTCTGTTATATGGAGGTCTGTGTAGATGCTGGAGAGGGACTGTTCTTGATGCTCGATGTATTTCACAATATCAAGACTCTCCAAACATTTCCTATAAACCTTTAAGTCCTCCTTCAGACTGAGATCTGATATGGGAAGAGAATTAATACATATTAAACATCCAGCTTAATTTATAAGTTGATTATCATACATCATACATACATTGTATATACGTAAATACACTATCATTGAAACTATATTCTCCATCAAATCTACAATTTGTAAAAGAAAAAAATGACTGAAATATAATTTGGACATTGTTACAGGAACACAATATGGACATTTAATGTGGTTATATCTTATGCTAGAGTATTTAAACATTTCATTAATTGAAAGAAAATTGAGTGTAAAATTTGTCCATTCTTACTCAGTCGAAATGTGGTGCCAGTTGTCCCTCTGTGGAGATGAAGACAGAATATAGATCTTTTAAATACTTATTTTACTTCATTTATAATGCTGATACAAAATCATGAAGTGATTTGCTCTTAGAGGTTTTGAAAACATATCACCTGGCATACATGGTACATACATGATAAATACAAGGGCCTCTAGATGTTCTTATAGCACTGTAGTTTACAGGTAACAGGTGTACGTAGTAAACATGAGTTCTTTTCACAGCTAGAAGGTCAGTTCCCCCTGGAGACCAGAGTTTTTCAGCGGCGTGGAGCACGAGCGGACCGGTGATCGGAACGTGTGGATTTTTAAGTGAGCGCTGAACGCGTTTTAAAATCGGTCGGAGCGCACTCTGGAGCGGCAATTATGCTCCGCTCCGAGCCGCTCCAAGCTGCTCAGGCCACACAATGGCACAATCGTGTTCAGTGCAGACCACAGCATAAGCGTGTTATTCAGGTGGTGACTATAGGCCTACAGTGTCAGCAACACGATCAAGGCATTTAAAATCCCCCCCGATGCCGCGGGGGGTGGAGGAGATGATGATCATGATGGAAAAAAATTGTAGAAATTGTCTACACATCCTCACAGCCTAAAAGGCAAAACTTGCCTTTTATCCAGACCACGTAAAAGGACCATGTCGCCTTCTGAGACCCTCGTAAAAGGACTTCTATGCCTTTTCTCTAAAAAGGCGTTCCGTGCCTTTTCCGTCAGAAGGCATAATGCAACTTCTGTGGTTAGTGATTTATCGGAGAGCTCTGGGGTATGAAGGAGCGCTTGTTTTATCTGCCGGCTACTACTAGTAGGGCGGGGCGAAGGAAGTTTTACTGAGGTTATGGTTAGGGTTAGGTTAGGTTTAGGCATAGGTTTACTGAGGTTAAGTTTAGGGTTAGGATTAGGTATAGGCATAGCTTAGGTTTACTGGGGTTATGTTTAGGGTTAGAGTTAGGTTAGGGTGAGAGTTAGACGGTGCTTTATGCGGTAACTAACCCTAAACATAACCTCAGTAAAACTATGCTTCGCCCCGCCCTACTAGTAGTAGCCGGCAGATAAAACAAGCGCTCCTTCATACCCCAGAGCTCTCCGATAAATCACTAACCTTTTTCGACAGAAGTTGCATTATGCCTTCTGACGGAAAAGGCACGGAACGCCTTTTTAGAGAAAAGGCATAGAAGTCCTTTTACGAGGGTCTCAGAAGGCGACATGGTCCTTTTACGTGGTCTGGATAAAAGGCAAGTTTTGCCTTTTAGGCTGTGAGGATGTGTTGAAATTGTAGAAATGCTCGCGCTGCTGTTCATGCAGCCTGGAACTGTGACAAACTGGAGTTGGAAATGCATTGTTTTCGACAGTTCTGCGACCCAGATAGCCTACCTATAGTCAACGGTAATGTGATGGCCCCGTTCAAACAAAGACTGAATTAGCATTTCTATGGCCAAGGGAAGCTTCACTGGATAGGGAGCGACGGTCAGCGTGTTGTTTTCTTCGCACCTCGGAACAATGTAATGAATGCAGTATTGGTTTCGTGGTGGTGCTAAGGATTTTTTTGGCAATTCTCGCGGCACACCTCTGCCTATCCCAAGTCACACTAAAGTGACGCGGCACACAGGTTGGGAATCGCTGATATAGACAGCAGTGTAACTGCACATATAACTCCTGTCTCAAATGTTTATGCTGTGAGGGGGGGGGCAATAACCACAATGTGTTTCGAGCAGCCTATTTTTTTCCACCCATCATATTTTGCTTGTGAGCGGGCGGGGCTGAGCGGAGCAAGGAGCGCGGAGCTGCCCAAATGAAAATGAGCGGAGAGCGGAGCAGGAGCGGCGTGGGAGGGCGTCCACATGAGCGGATTGCGAGCGGGACCAAATACGTTGAGAGCGATGAGCGGGATTCTAGGCCGCTCCGCGCCACTCACAACCTCTGCTGGAGACACAGGGTTTATGGCATCGTCTTTATTATACTGCCTCCTCCTGGACAGCTGGGGAGCATGATGGAGGGGAACGGACACTGACCAGGACATGGCATGCTTTGACCCTAACCTCAGCCAAATTAAGTAAAATATGGCAATGTTTCCCCTCTGGTAATAAGGTGACCAGATCTGAGAATAATCCGTACACAAAACAAAACAAAAAAATCCTTAATTAGATTAGAGAGCAATGAAAGACAATGAAACCTACAAACAACAACTAACTGGAGCAGCTAACCCACCAACAAAGGGGTTCTGCTTAGACTGTGAAGGCACGAATTGCCACCATAAAGAAATGTTTACTTTATCAATGCAATGTCTGTCCACACAGACACAGGTAAGGTAATGCACACTAGTGTCACTGGGAAACTAGTATTGCAAAAATGACAGTAGACTTACTGAACAAGTCATTATCATTATCAGTCTGCATATTCTCTCTCTATAAAAAAAAACATGAAAGTTACGTGTTCTGAGTCTATGGCACGACTCTAGCCATGTACTGTACACTGTACTGTACTGTACTGTAACCTCGGCTGCATTGAAAATGAGGGCTTGCCCACATTCCCCACAACTGTATTTAGTATAGTATAAATAAAGGTGATATATAACCCTCTGTGCAAGAACGTCTGGTTCACGAGTTCTGGAAGTGGCCTTCAGACCCTGTTGTATTTACAGATGCAAGCATTTTTTATTTTTCAAAATGGCCCATTCTGTCCCAAATGAAATTCAACAACACAACGATTAATTTGGCCGATGTTGCATTCAGATCAGACCAGAGTTCGTGAGCGGAGCGGAGCGGCCGAGAATTCCGCTCATCGCTCTCGACGTATTTGGTCCCGCTCGCAATCCGCTCACGTGGACCCCCTCCCAGACTGCTCCCGCTCCGCTCCCAGCTCATTTTCATTTGGGCAGCTCCGCGCTCCTCGCTCCGCTCAGCCCCGCCCGCTCAGGAGCAAAATTTGACGGCTGGGAAAAAAAAAGGCTGCTGCTTTTTCTTTGTCGAAACACATCGTGGTTATTGCCCCCCTCACAGCATAAACATTTAAGACAGGAGTTATATGTGCAGTTACACTGCTGTCTATATTAACCCAGACAGGTGTGGCGAATAACTAATTAATCTTATGCCGCGCTATTTCGTTTCCAAAATGCTATACGGGATAATAGGTTATTGATGATGTTACACTGTGGGGGAATTGGACATAATTGGGGGGGTCGCTGCGCTCAAATACGTTGCCGTTATGATGTGCAGTGCTTCAAAATAAATAGCGAGGTGACGCATCTAAGGCAAGATAGACAGCAAGACAGTCAGCTTACTTTTTCTTTTTTCCAATTTCCATCATGATCATCATCTCCTCCTTCCTCCCGCAGCATCGGAGAAGATTTTAAATGTCTTGATCGTGTTGCTGGCACTGTAGGCCTATAGTCGCCATCTGAACCACAACCACACGTTTATGCTGTGCTACTGAACACGTGTGCCGTTGTCTGGACTGAACGGCTTGGAGCGGGCTGGAGCGGAGGATAATTCTCGCTCCAGAGCGCGCTCCGACCCATTTGAAAACGCGCTCAGCGCTCACTTAAAAATCCACGCGCTCCGCTCCGCTCACGATCTCTGACACATAACATAACCTGGCAGGCTTGCTATAAACACTTGTACAACTATATCAGCACTCGCTAGAGTGCAAACTTGTGCATTGCGCACAAGTAGGCCATGCCTACTTGTGTGCATGCAAACTGCAAATTGGCATTCCACTGAGTGCAGTTGTAGATAATATTATTAATTCAATTAGTGCAAGTGATGTCCAGTCTTACTGTGTTACTTCAGTCCAGGTGTGTTTCTGTGTCTCTCTCCACATTGGGGACAGCCACAGCGTCCGGCTGAGCCACACTGGTCTCACTAGAGGTAATGCAGCCATCCCACTATATTGAGAAACACAGACCAAAGAGAACACAAGTCATAATATAGAAAATATACACAAGCATTTTGTAAAATAATAATAGGGGTAATAATAATAACTAGAATTATTGCAATTTTAAAAAAATAAATAAATTTAATTAAAAAAAAAAAAAGTGTGGTTGCCGCAGTCGCTTGTTTCGGCCCGTTGTGCTAATTTTGGCAGTCTGTTATGATGTCGATTCACCCCTGTGATTATTTCAAAGGAATTGGGAGGGGATTTTATTTTATACGGCCCAAATCATGTTTTTGCAATGGTTACGCTTTGCGCTTTTGTGGCGCCCCCTATGGCTGAACATGGAAATGGTTGCAACTCCCTGTTGATGCCACCTCCCACGACATGCAATTCAAATTTGGGGAGGATTGAACATTTGATACGTCATTTGAGGCACTTATTTGTGAAATAGGCCCCTCTCACTAAATTTGGAAGCCGATTACGGGCAAACGATACACTTATTCAAAAATCTGTTTGGTCACTTTTATCGGCAAAACCTCCTCCTCCTCCTCCTCCAAAACCTCCTGACAGCCCACAAGGCCAAGCACTGCACCTGGGGGGACAGGGCATTCTATGTTGCTGCTCCCAACCTCTAGAATGTCCTACCCAACCCTCTCAGAACTGCCCCCTCCCTCCCCTCCTTCAAATCGGCCCTAAAACCCACCTCTTCAGAGCTGCTTTCCCCAGCTGAGGCCCAGTCAGGATGTTCCCTGATCTTGCTTGCCTTTAATGTTTTTAACCTGCTCTGATAGGATTTTTTTTTACTGTTGTTCTTGTTTCTTTGTTCCTAGTGTTTTGTAAAGTGCTTTCGGTATCTAGAAAAGTGCTATATAAATCCAAGCTATTGTTATTATTAAATGAATTGTGTTAACGTTTATTATACACAAGATTAAGATTTTTTCAAACAATTAAACAAGCCTAGGTATTTACACGCACATTGACAGTGGGTGCAGAGCCAATCATAGAAGTAGAGTAGGGCTCGCACACCAGCCTTATGGCAAAGAATTATTTCATTGAAAGAAAACAAAATATGTTTCTCTCTACATACACTGGTGTGCGGGCCCTACTCTACCTCCATTGTTAAACATTAAAAACATCTACTTTAGGAGAGCCAGTAGCAGCAATAAAATAAAGAACATCATTGGTGCCAATGCAGCTCTTAAAGGGACTCCAAAAGGGACTGTATGAAGAGACCTCAGACCCGGACTACACACCTGCGTGAAGTTAGCACCCCTTGATTTTTCAAATTTTGGGAAAAAAATATAAAAATGGCTCATCTTCTAGTGCTCGGCGGGGTGGAATTTGTGGCGCTGAAATCGGAATTTGTGGTGTTTTTATTGATTTTATATGAATATTTATGTGTAATATGAGCTGTATCAGCCTTATAGGCTTGCACTCCGCACTTTAGGTGGTCCAAAACGGACTAAAATGGGCTCATCTTTTAGTGCTCGGTGTACTAGTATTAGTGCCGCTGAAATCAGCATTTGTGGTGTTTTTATTCATTTGATATGATTTTATATGAATATATATATTTGCACCCTGGCGGTCATAGTCATAACAGCTCATTGTATATAAATCTTCATATAAAATCAATAAAAACACCACAAATGCTGATATATATATATATATATATATATATATATATATATATATATATATATATATATATATATATATATATATATATATATATATATATATATATATATATATATATATATTTATTTTTTTAAATCATGGGGTGCCAACTTCACACAGGTGGATTACCCTAATGGCATCTGTCACCACATAAGGCAGCCACATGCGCTCCTAACCAGAGTGGAGTTGGATTGCACTGAGTTTGGCCTCAGCCTAAATTCAAAGAGTGAGGTTATGACGTAGAGCATCCCGCAAGGACAAATGCTTATAACAACAATAGAGGGTACGGTCTGAGTTAGGTCAATGACTTTAAATACTGGTGTCAGTTGCAGTTACATTCTGCTTACTACCAAGGTTCATTTTTTAGGGATAATTGTTTTACATTCCTTGCTTTCATTAGTTTTAAGAGTTTTCGAATAACATTCTAAAACATGAACCGTGGTTGAAAAAACAAAACAAAGTTGTCCTTTAACTACAAAAAATTATCCTTTACGACTATCCTTTAAGAGCATGCACAGTGCAGTTCTGCTGTATGTTAACACATACAGTATTTATGTATTTCTTTTATATACCATGACATACCGAGTTATGTAGGTTTCTAATAGCGTAACCATAAACCTGTAAAATCTCTGTGGCATCCCAACTGTTAGACCTCACTAATAGTGTCATTGCCTGGTAAACACACTTTACTGTAACTAGAAGGCTCTTTACTGCAACTAGGAAATTATCAAGAATTGTCAAAAGCTCAATCCAATTTAAAGGTAGGGTAAGTGTAGTACCAGCCTGGTGCACTAGGGGCGCCCAACAGTAGCTACACTATGTGAACCTGCTGCTTGATCCTGATTGGAGGAGAATTCACCCACCACCTGGGGAACTTTTATTAGCTCCTCTACTAACGTGGGGGAGGGGGAAACTCCATATATGGTCTGCACACCTTATAATAGAGCATTTTAACAGAAAAAAATATTTTTTGGGTGATATCTGACAAAAGTGAAATCACTTCCCCTACCTTTAAGATTGTCTTTCCTATGGGATCATATAAAGTTGACATCAAAAGTAGAGTTGTGGTACACCGACCTGAAGATGTTTATGTACACCATATAGGTGGGTCATCTGCCACAGTCATTCCTGCTGGATGCTGTCAATTTTTATTTTTATTTTGGAAATCAAAGTAGTTGATCATGAGTGGTATCTGAAGTGCTTGGTACTGCTCTATGACTACGTGGAGGCCTCGTATAGGGCTTCTTGCCTTTTCCTACAACTTTTTCTTTTTTATATTTTCCCAAATTGTCACTACCACTTTCTATTAGCCTACGTGTACTAAACAAATAAATACAAAATAATACAAAAAACTGTGATCTGGTCTTGTGCTGAACGTATGTGACTTTGTTTTGTTAAGGTGGTTGCGCACTGCATTTTTCAGTGTGCAAAACAGTGAAGCAGTGTGCAAACACCTTTATAGTGTTGTACAGTATATTGTACAGGAGGATTGACTTACTGTGGTGGTTCATGAGGCTCATTACTGAAGTGAGGAGGAATTCCTTTTGACGTGTCACTCTTCATAGACACAAAGCTGGGTGTTGGAGACTCTGCTCTGTGGTCAACATTCCTGGAATCATAAAGTTATATACAATTTAGATTTATACAATATTCTATCACATTGTTTTGATAAGTTGATTGCAAACTGGTGCATTTTCTGTCTACACGTTTATGGATCTCGAAGTAGTAGGCTATCACTAGTTGTCAGCCAGTCACCAAAAATCCTCGAAATGTATAGAAAACTATGTAGCCCCGTTCCTTATGTAATTTTGTATGATGAAGACCAAGTTTTGAAAAACTATCATTGGAAACCTGGCTACTTTTAAAATGATTTTGCAGTTTTACATATATCATGTAAAAAAAAAAGCCAAATACCCGCCTGGAATGACCCTTTTTTTTTTTTTTTTTTTTTTTAGATTTCTATACTTGTAAACTTGTATATTATATAACCTTGTATGTAACATTTTTTGCATCCCATCATGTTTGGTGGGGCAGTCAGACCATGTAGGGGAGCATTGCCTCCCCCAGTGCCTATGCCTATATCCAACCCTGCTCTCTACACTCATAAAGATGTGGAAGTCTTAGGAAATCAATAGCTGTCAGTGTGTCACCAGTCCAACACCATACTATACAGTAGCAAGTGGTAGCACTATCTGTTACCAACACTCCACTATACAGTAGCAAGTGGTAGCACTATCTGTTACCAACACTCCACTATACAGTAGCAAGTGGTAGCACTATCTGTTACCAACACTCCACTATACAGTAGCAAGTGGTAGCACTATCTGTTACCAACACTCCACTATACAGTAGCAAGTGGTAGCACTATCTGTTACCAACACTCCACTATACAGTAGCAAGTGGTAGCACTATCTGTTACCAACACTCCACTATACAGTAGCAAGTGGTAGCACTATCTGTTACCAACACTCCACTATACAGTAGCAAGTGGTAGCACTATCTGTTACCAACACTCCACTATACAGTAGCAAGTGGTAGCACTATCTGTTACCAACACTCCACTATACAGTAGCAAGTGGTAGCTCTATCTGTTACCAACACTCCACTATACAGTAGCAAGTGGTAGCACTATCTGTTACCAACACTCCACTATACAGTAGCAAGTGGTAGCACTATCTGTTACCAACACTCCACTATACAGTAGCAAGTGGTAGCACTATCTGTTACCAACACTCCACTATACAGTAGCAAGTGGTAGCACTATCTGTTACCAACACTCCACTATACAGTAGCAAGTGGTAGCACTATCTGTCACCAACTACCCACTATACAGTAGCAAGTGGTAGCACTATCTGTTACCAACACTCCACTATACAGTAGCAAGTGGTAGCACTATCTGTTACCAACACTCCACTATACAGTAGCAAGTGGTAGCACTATCTGTTACCAACACTCCACTATACAGTAGCAAGTGGTAGCACTATCTGTTACCAACACTCCACTATACAGTAGCAAGTGGTAGCACTATCTGTTACCAACACTCCACTATACAGTAGCAAGTGGTAGCACTATCTGTTACCAACACTCCACTATACAGTAGCAAGTGGTAGCACTATCTGTCACCAACACTCCACTATACAGTAGCAAGTGGTAGCACTATCTGTCACCAACACTCCACTATACAGTAGAAAGTGGTATCACTATCTGTCACCAACACTCCACTATACAGTAGCAAGTGGTAGCACTATCTGTCACCAACTACCCACTATACAGTAGCAAGTGGTAGCACTATCTGTTACCAACACTCCACTATACAGTAGCAAGTGGTATCACTATCTGTCACCAACACTCCACTATACAGTAGAAAGTGGTATCACTATCTGTCACCAACTACCCACTATACAGTAGAAAGTGGTATCACTATCTGTCACCAACTACCCACTATACAGTAGAAAGTGGTATCACTATCTGTCACCAACTACCCACTATACAGTAGAAATTGGTATCACTGTCTGTCAGTGTGTCACCAGTCCAACACCACACTATACAGTAGAAAGTGGTATCACTATCTGTTACCAACACTCCACTATACAGTAGAAAGTGGTATCACTATCTGTTACCAACACTCCACTATACAGTAGAAAGTGGTATCACTATCTGTCACCAACACTCCACTATACAGTAGAAAGTGGTATCACTATCTGTCACCAACACTCCACTATACAGTAGAAAGTGGTATCACTATCTGTCACCAACACTCCACTATACAGTAGAAAGTGGTATCACTATCTGTCACCAACACTCCACTATACAGTAGAAAGTGGTATCACTATCTGTCACCAACAATCCACTATACAGTAGAAAGTGGTATCACTATCTGTCACCAACAATCCACTATACAGTAGAAAGTGGTAGCACTATCTGTCACCAACTATCCACTATACAGTAGAAAGTGGTATCACTATCTGTCACCAACAATCCACTATACAGTAGAAAGTGGTATCACTATCTGTCACCAACAATCCACTATACAGTAGAAAGTGGTATCACTATCTGTCACCAACAATCCACTATACAGTAGAAAGTGGTATCACTATCTGTCACCAACAATCCACTATACAGTAGAAAGTGGTATCACTATCTGTCACCAACAATCCACTATACAGTAGAAAGTGGTATCACTATCTGTCACCAACAATCCACTATACAGTAGAAAGTGGTATCACTATCTGTCACCAACAATCCACTATACAGTAGAAAGTGGTATCACTATCTGTCACCAACAATCCACTATACAGTAGAAAGTGGTATCACTATCTGTCACCAACAATCCACTATACAGTAGAAAGTGGTATCACTATCTGTCACCAACAATCCACTATACAGTAGAAAGTGGTATCACTATCTGTCACCAACAATCCACTATACAGTAGAAAGTGGTATCACTATCTGTCACCAACAATCCACTATACAGTAGAAAGTGGTATCACTATCTGTCACCAACAATCCACTATACAGTAGGAAGTGGTATCACTATCTGTCAGTGTGTCACCAGTCCAACACCACACTATACAGTAGAAAGTGGTATCACTATCTGTTACCAACACTCCACTATACAGTAGAAAGTGGTAGCACTATCTGTCACCAACTACCCACTATACAGTAGAAAGTGGTATCACTATCTGTTACCAACACTCCACTATACAGTAGAAAGTGGTAGCACTATCTGTCACCAACTACCCACTATACAGTAGAAAGTGGTATCACTATCTGTCACCAACTACCCACTATACAGTAGAAAGTGGTAGCACTATCTGTCACCAACTACCCACTATACAGTAGAAAGTGGTATCACTATCTGTCACCAACACTCCACTATACAGTAGAAAGTGGTATCACTATCTGTCACCAACTACCCACTATACAGTAGAAAGTGGTATCACTATCTGTCACCAACTACCCACTATACAGTAGAAAGTGGTATCACTATCTGTCACCAACAATCCACTATACAGTAGAAAGTGGTATCACTATCTGTCACCAACAATCCACTATACAGTAGAAAGTGGTATCACTATCTGTCACCAACAATCCACTATACAGTAGAAAGTGGTATCACTATCTGTCACCAACTACCCACTATACAGTAGAAAGTGGTATCACTATCTGTCACCAACTACCCACTATACAGAAATTGGTATCACTATCTGTCAGTGTGTCACCAGTCCAACACCACACTATACAGTAGAAAGTGGTATCACTATCTGTTACCAACACTCCACTATACAGTAGAAAGTGGTAGCACTATCTGTCACCAACTACCCACTATACAGTAGAAAGTGGTATCACTATCTGTTACCAACACTCCACTATACAGTAGAAAGTGGTAGCACTATCTGTCACCAACACTCCACTATACAGTAGCAAGTGGTAGCACTATCTGTCACCAACTACCCACTATACAGTAGAAAGTGGTATCACTATCTGTCACCAACTACCCACTATACAGTAGAAAGTGGTAGCACCATCTGTCACCAACTACCCACTATACAGTAGAAAGTGGTATCACTATCTGTCACCAACACTCCACTATACAGTAGAAAGTGGTATCACTATCTGTCACCAACTACCCACTATACAGTAGAAAGTGGTATCACTATCTGTCACCAACTATCCACTATACAGTAGAAAGTGGTATCACTATCTGTCACCAACAATCCACTATACAGTAGAAAGTGGTATCACTATCTGTCACCAACAATCCACTATACAGTAGAAAGTGGTATCACTATCTGTCACCAACAATCCACTATACAGTAGAAATTGGTATCACTGTCTGTCAGTGTGTCACCAGTCCAACACCACACTATACAGTAGAAAGTGGTATCACTATCTGTCACCAACACTCCACTATACAGTAGAAAGTGGTAGCACTATCTGTCAGTGTGACACCAACACTCCACTATACAGTAGAAAGTGGTATCACTATTTGTCACCAACAATCCACTATACAGTAGAAAGTGGTATCACTATCTGTCACCAACAATCCACTATACAGTAGAAAGTGGTATCACTATCTCTCAGAGACAAACAGCTGTGGAAAGCTGATTAAATTGACACTGGTCACAAAAGATCCAACAGTGTGCAAACACCTTTATAGTGTCTTGTACAGTATATTGTACAGGAGGATTGACTTACTGTGGTGGTTCATGAGGCTCATTACTGAAGTGAGGAGGAATTCCTTTTGACGTGTCACTCTTCATAGACACAAAGCTGGGTGTTGGAGACTCTGCTCTGTGGTCAACATTCCTGGAATCATAAAGTTATATACAATTTAGATTTATACAATATCACTTTGTCTTGTTAAAGGAGAACTTTGGTGTTTTAAAAGATGGGTGTTCATTTTTCACAGGCAGTCTGATCGAGGCCAGATGATCAACTTGAATCTAGACAGCTCTGCCCAGGATAAGGTATATTATTTCAACTTGTGAAGATGTCCTGTAAATGACATATCAACCCCATATGTACTGTGATCTGGTCTTGTGCTGAACGTATGTGACTTTGTTTTGTTAAGGTGGTTGTGCACTGCATTTTTCAGTGTGCAAAATAGTGAAACAGTGTGCAAACACCTTTATAGTGTCTTGTACAGTATATTGTACAGGAGGATTGACTTACTGTGGTGGTTCATGAGGCTCATTACTGAAGTGAGGAGGAATTCCTTTTGACGTGTCACTCTTCATAGACACAAAGCTGGGTGTTGGAGACTCTGCTCTGTGGTCAACACTCCTGGAATCATAAAGTTATATACAATTTAGATTTA
The DNA here is from genome assembly GCA_039105355.1 of Benthosema pterotum. Lineage (NCBI taxonomy): Eukaryota > Metazoa > Chordata > Actinopteri > Myctophiformes > Myctophidae > Benthosema > Benthosema pterotum. Next base: position 18,980,981 of record CM076983.1, on the reverse strand, counting down.
TACAATATTCTATCACATTGTTTTGTTAAGTTGCAAACTGGTGCATTTACTGCCATTTTTTCTATTTTTAATGGCTACAATGGTAGCCATGCTACAAGTGGTATCACTATCTGTCAGAGTGTCACCAACACTCCACTATACAGTAGAAAGTGGTATCACTATCTGTCACCAACAATCCACTATACAGTAGAAAGTGGTATCACTATCTGTCACCAACAATCCACTATACAGTAGAAAGTGGTATCACTATCTGTCAGAGACAAACAGCTGTGTCACCAACACTCCACTATACAGTAGAAAGTGGTATCACTATCTGTCAGAGTGTCACCAACACTCCACTATACAGTAGAAAGTGGTATCACTATCTGTCACCAACAATCCACTATACAGTAGAAAGTGGTATCACTATCTGTCAGAGACAAACAGCTGTGGAAAGCTGATTAAATTGACACTGGTCACAAAAGATCCAACAGTGTGCAAACACCTTTATAGTGTCTTGTACAGTATATTGTACAGGAGGATTGACTTACTGTGGTGGTTCATGAGGCTCATTACTGAAGTGAGGAGGAATTCCTTTTGACGTGTCACTCTTCATAGACACAAAGCTGGGTGTTGGAGACTCTGCTCTGTGGTCAACATTCCTGGAATCATAAAGTTATATACAATTTAGATTTATACAATATCACTTTGTCTTGTTAAAGGAGAACTTTGGTGTTTTAAAAGATGGGTGTTCATTTTTCACAGGCAGTCTGATCGAGGCCAGATGATCAACTTGAATCTAGACAGCTCTGCCCAGGATAAGGTATATTATTTCAACTTGTGAAGATGTCCTGTAAATGACATATCAACCCCATATGTACTGTGATCTGGTCTTGTGCTGAACGTATGTGACTTTGTTTTGTTAAGGTGGTTGTGCACTGCATTTTTCAGTGTGCAAAATAGTGAAACAGTGTGCAAACACCTTTATAGTGTCTTGTACAGTATATTGTACAGGAGGATTGACTTACTGTGGTGGTTCATGAGGCTCATTACTGAAGTGAGGAGGAATTCCTTTTGACGTGTCACTCTTCATAGACACAAAGCTGGGTGTTGGAGACTCTGCTCTGTGGTCAACATTCCTGGAATCATAAAGTTATATACAATTTAGATTTATACAATATTCTATCACATTGTTTTGTTAAGTTGCAAACTGGTGCATTTACTGCCATTTTTTCTATATTTAATGGCTACAATGGTAGCCATGCTACAAGTGGTATCACTATCTGTCAGAGTGTCACCAACACTCCACTATACAGTAGAAAGTGGTATCACTATCTCTCAGAGACAAACAGCTGTGGAAAGCTGATTAAATTGACACTGGTCACAAAAGATCCAACAGTGTGCAAACACCTTTATAGTGTCTTGTACAGTATATTGTACAGGAGGATTGACTTACTGTGGTGGTTCATGAGGCTCATTACTGAAGTGAGGAGGAATTCCTTTTGACGTGTCACTCTTCATAGACACAAAGCTGGGTGTTGGAGACTCTGCTCTGTGGTCAACACTCCTGGAATCATAAAGTTGTTTGTAAAGTTGTTTCTATTTTTATGGCTACTATGGTTTTGCAGTTTTACATGATATCATGTAGAGCAAAATACCCACCTGGAGTAAGTCTATAACCTTTGATATTGTAGTAGGCTATCTCTATCTGACAGAGTGTAACCAACACACCACTATAATAATAAGCTTTATTTGTATAGCACCTTTCATGACATAAAATGCAGCTCAAAGTGCTTTACATTGCAATAGAAAAAAGAAGGCAAAAAAGAATGAGAATAAAATAAAGAAATCATTAAAAAAAAAAGATTAAAAAAGATCATTAAAATGTCAAACATCAAAGAAGCAGTACAGTGAGGACCTGTAATATGGCATAAAATATAAAGTGCATAGAAGTATTGAGCTGTGACTTAAAAATGTCTACAGAGGCTGCCTGTCGAATGTATAATGGGAGTTTGTTTGTTACTTTCTATAGTCAGATTGCCAAGTCTCCTTAGTATTGATTCTTTCTGCTCACTGGAGCCAATTATTTCTGTTTTATCCTCGTTAAGTTTGAGAAAGTTCTCACTCATCCAGTGATCCAGTGATACATATATATGTGTGTGTGTGTGTGTGTGTGTGTGTGTGTGTGTGTGTGTGTGTGTGTGTGTGTGTGTGTGTGTGTGTGTGTGTGTGTGTGTGCTTTTAATATGTTTAGCATCGTATTTAGTTGTTTAAGCGTCATATGTGGTAATATGTACCATGACAGAGCTAAATTAAAAACGTCTGTCTACGTTCTCGGAGAGAGCATTGTAAAAATGTAAACAGCGGCCATTGGTGTTGATATTCAGCCCAACACAACAACCTGTTGTCGGTACAGCCCAGTTTTTTCATTCACCCCTTACCTTGCTCCGAGTTGTGGTTAAATAAACGTTCTCACAACGTCGTTGTGCGATGTATATATTGTTGTACATGTCACAAAATAGTTCAAAACAGTGGTCACTGTCATGTGTGGGTGTGTGCGTGGGGTGGGGGAGCTGCTGATAAGATAAGCATTATTTTTTATTCTGATGACTACAAGTTTATTATAAGGTCCGAGGACCCCGAGGGGTCCCTGAGAGCTTACCCAGCTAAATGATAGTTCAAAATCATTTGTACATGTAACTCACATCTTGTACAGTTGTGGGATTGTACAAATGGAACAGGAGTCCCAGAGATAGAAATACCAGTACATGGAGGGCCTGCCTTATAGATGTCAAATTGAAATAATACTAGTTGAAAAATCACAGAACTGTAAAAACCTTCTCTCTTCAAAAGGGGGTCTGCAGGCTAATGAGTTTAATTTTGGGGGTCTTTGACGTGAAAAAAATGGGAAGCACTGCCAAAAGGGTCTACATCAGTGGTTTTCAACCAGTGGTATGGGGACCACCAGTGGTCCCTGAGAGGATTCCAGATGGTCCCCAGGTAAATGATGGACAGTTAGTAACCAAATGGACCCTTATAGATCTGTAACTCTTGTGATCTTAAAATGATACCAAATGGACCCGTAAGGTTCCATTTGAGTTACTAAACTTTCAATAATGTTCACATTTAGAAAATGTAGAAGAATTGTTATTTTGAACAACATTTTGCCAGTTATGTCCTAAATTGTGGACACAAGTTTGAAAATCCTTGGTTTTGGGCCTGGGAGACTAAACTCAACATCAAATGGTGGTCCGTGGCTAAAATGCAGAAGGCCCTGGTATGAAAAAGGTTGAAAACCCCTGGTCTACATGACCATAGGCATGGCTATAGATGAATATGTACAGTATTGCATGCATATGGTATATGTAACATGAACAGTATGTTTATTTATGTACTATATTTTTAGGCACCATAACAACAAGAGCTTCACAGAGTATAGGAGGGACCACCAAGACCTGTTCACAGTCCAGAAAAACACGTACAGCTACTTCAGATGACCAGAACAGGAAATTGTTTGTGTCCATCATCCTACAGGCAGTCTGTGATCATTGTGGTTGTTTTACTGACACCTACAATATGTCCCTTGCCACCAACATGCAGCCAATACCCATTGCTTCAACTACCACCATTCCAGGGCATGCTTTGTTATTGAGCGAGAAACATATACAATAAGGGGAAAAGAGGGTGGGTGGGGGAATTATATTTTACGCATAACAGTTTAATAATTTGTTTACTTATCTGTTATCCATAATTTGTGTTAATGAAATAGATTTTTGACATTATATGCCTTTTAAATTCATTTCTATAAAATGATTGGTACTGTATTTATACATATATGGTGATGTTTATTTACATTTTAAAGAGAATACATTTTGTCTAAACACCTGAACATGGCCTTAGAAGTCTAGTGTCTTCTATTCTGTAGAATGTACAATAGTTCACAGCTCACTATGAACCAATATACACAGCTATGTGTACTGTTTTTAGAGATGATACTATAAGAGACCCAAGTGTCAACCAGGCCTTTTTAATGTTGTACAACAGTGGTTTTCAACCTTTTTGATAACAGGGCCTACTGTTTATTCAGAATTTTAGCCATGGACCACCATTTGATGACATTTTAGCCCCACAGACCCAAAACTAAAGATTTTAAAGATTTAAGGGATTGTGGCAAACATACAGATCAAAATGACCATTAATTAACATTCTCTAGTTGTGTAGACTTGGACTAATTCACATGATATTTTAACTCTTGAGAGTGTAAACGAAGCCGCAAGGGTCCATTCGGTTTCATTTTTACACTCTCAAGGAGTTACACCCATGGTTAACCACTGGTGGTCCTCAGACCACTGGTTGAAAACCACTGTTGTACAATGCTATATCAAACGAGTAGGTAGAGATATATTTAAGAGAACATTACTTGTAGTATGTTAGAATATTAATGTTGCACTATGAATACCCTGGCGTTTGTCCTCTGTGCACTGTGCAACACTTTAGGCATCTAATAGGTGCAATAAATATAAAATGAAAATGAATGACCCTGGTAAACAACTTGATTTTTCTGGTGTTATCCCAATAGCAGATTTGGTATTGACGTCGTACTTTAGTTGTATGTAGGCTACCCATCCTTACCTCTGGTCCATACTGTAGCTCTTATCTGCCTAGTGCCTAAAATGCTGCCATTCTACTGTGAATACAATTAATAAATTGTACCTCATAATGCACGTTATGTTTGGTTAAAATACTACGTAACAATTAGAAAATCACTGTCTGTAAATATCCACAAAGAATCATACAGCCGCGGTCATTTATTTCATTCCACAACAGTGGGGATTGCTTTGGGCTACTATGCCGAAAATTGGCGACCATCCACGGATACACGAGTTGCTGGCGCCCCGCTGGCACACCCCCCACGACGAAAAACCACGGTGCTCATAATTCTCCGACATTGTGATGGAACTTTTTTTTAAATAGGGTGTTTTATGATTACTGAAGTGCAGATGTCTCAATTCAAAGAGCGGGCACTAGGGAGGGTAGCTAGGGTAGTGCACTGCACTAGCCCTTTTCACACTAAAGGCTCACCTTCCAAATTCTTGTGTCCAAATGGTCACAACAGTTAACACTAAAACGGTCTTGTCTCTTTGGCTTGATTTACATGTGTTGATTCGCTTGGGACAATGTGCGGCAAAGTTGTTGGGACATGCCTAAAACTGCCATGACCCTTTGGTATGGAAAGGGATTTACATTTTTCCCTGTTTTGTGCAAACAGTTGTTTCCTAATGTGATGATTTATAGTGTGCAGGTTGCATGCCATGTCATGTCATTATGATGGCAGTGTGCAAATGAGCACCATGCGTGTGGTGAAAGTATTGCTTCATAAAAGTATATATTTCATATCCATGTTATGAGGGTCAGGGTTCTAATGCAGCTAGTCTGCACACGCATACTGGTGTTTGGTCTTTATTAAGGCGTCTATAGAGTTATATTTACCAGTGATAGTAGGAGGACTGACATACTGTGTGTGTAGAGGTCCATGTTCATTACTGAAGTCAGGAGGATGTTGTTTAGACCAGTCATTCTTCACAGACAGAAGGCTGGGAGTTGGAAACTCTGCTCTGTCAGCTGCCTCCTCCTCACCCCTCTCCCCAGAATCACTCATCGTTATGTCTCTTGAACACCTGTCAATAAAACACATAATCTTTAGCTTTTCATTGTGCGTGTCAGTGAAACAAATCATCTTCATGTTTCTATGACACAATGAAACACATCGTCTTTAGGGCTCCGGGCAAATAAGTTAAGGGATAAGGGGTTTAGCGGTGACGAAAATGGAGCCCTTAGTCTTTATACCATCTGTCACAAGGTTACAGTCAATGCAATATAAGAAAACAGTAAATACTGCAACACGCACGCACACGCACACACGCGCGCGCGCGCGCACACACACACACACACACACACACACACACACACACACACACACACACACACACCACCATCTGCTAATCATTAACATTCAAAATAGATTCTGTTCTTCTCACCAGCTGTAATCTGAGTATCTATGAACCTTACAACCTTACTTATCTCAATCTCTACTGACTGAATTACTGTAGTTGACATATTTATGTGTAGGGCTACAAATGGAAGCAAATAGACTTAAAGGTATGTTCCCTTGAGTGTAAAGAATACAACCAAATTAACCCTTATGGGTGTGTAACTCTAAGATTGCATACTGCAAATGGAATGAAATGGACGGTTATGAGTCTAACTGTGTGCACAAAAGGAAACCAAATGGACCCTTACAGGTATGCAACTCTCAGATGCCTGTTCCAGTTTGTAGTTAATGAGCCAGAGCTCCAAAATTGGAACATTAATTATGAATTGTTTATAGCATCTGTCTAAGTAAATTACTATGACAGACTTACACAGTGTTAACCTTTTGTATTTATTTATTCCTTTTTTATATTGTCCTACATAATGCTAATTTGCATGTTGTAAAATGTTAAGATTTGTAATACAATAAATAATTGTCTATTGCTATTTAATGCAGAACTGGGTTTGCCCATAAATAACGTTCCACTTTTGGAGTTCTGGCTCTTGGACCAAACCAAAAAGAACCAAGTGTGAACAAATGGACTCAAACGTGCCCTTACAGGTGAAGAATCATAATAATCATATATTCATAATCTACAAGACATAATCTATAAAGTAGTATATTTCACTAGGGTCATTCTACAGTATGTGCTAATTACTAAGATGTCACCTTGGGCATCGGTCAAGGGAAGCCCCTTTGAGCTTTCTGGCCCCTGGTGATTGCAGACACTACATCTGTAACTAAGGTGTGGTTTCTGATTAGAATCTCTATTGTTCTAAGATGTTCCATTCTGGAGCCAGGACATAGACGGGACAGACAATTAGGTGTTGTTGACATAACAAAAGGACATATGATCAAAGGACTTTAAATTTGAATGTGTGATTGTATTTTGCATCAGTTCAAAGAGCATATGGCGCCATTTGGCGTCTGGGTAAATGCGTATTCCTGTTGTAAAATGTATAAAAGCTATGTCAAATGAAATGAAGGATCTATGGTCAGTCTGGTGTGGTCACTCTGCCGGTGAACACACTGTGTCTCTCTCGGGGCCTCCGGGCCACGGGAGAACATTTTGCTTTTTGCTGCAATAAAGCTTCATCCATCTGAGACCAACTCTGCTGCCTGAACTCCATTCTTCCTCCGATCAACTATTCTTTTCTCCCAGTACAGTAGTATGTTTTTGGGTATATTGACGCTGGTACATATGCAAGTTGTACCGGTGAAAATTTACCACACAGGTTTGTATGACAGTGTACAAATGAAGGCTCACATTGATAGAAATATTTCATATTTCTGAGGTTTATTGTGAATGATCTCACATATGTCATACCATTGGTTTGTAACTGGGTCGCGCTACCACCTTGTAGATCTGCTATTTTGAGTAACGTGCCACCATGTCTCCGTATAATACATCTTTACATCAAATAAAGAACATCTTGACATTATTTGTTTTCAGAACGTCCTAACTGCTTCTGATTGTAACCTGTTTATCATTACTAATGCACAGTTATTGTTTGATTTTTATGTCGCCAATGTTGATATCTGTTCCAGGAGACACTTATCCTAGGTCACTCTGATCTCTGAACCAGTTTCATCCAGTATAATCTTTTATTGTTTTTGTTTTACCTATCCATGTGTAACTATGACGACAATTCAGTGTGATTACAATTTGTCTTAAATATTCTCAACATCCTTTCGGATGTTGGAGAGCCTTCGTTCATTATGGCTTGTTCTGTGCTTCCATATTAAATGCTCTCCACCAGAATACGACTGGATTATTCAACAAAGAAACATGACTCCGTTGACTGGTAATAAAATACTTTGTTTACATGTCTTTGGTCTAAGGGTCCATTTGGTTACAGCCGTTCAGGAGTGTATTCACTCATTTCATGTTCTCCTCTGAGTACATTTACTCAGAGATTCTGGGTTACCATTTTACCTCTGATCCATTTAGCTCTGAATTACAATTGAATATACTAACAATCCTAAATGCTCTTAAAGCTTGCTGTAAGTACATTTTGGCTTAGTACTTACTTTGTGTTACTTGAGACTATTACAATTGGATTCAACTCAAGTACTCTCTGTTTTCCGACTGTCTGATAGTCGGTGGTCCTTTTCTAAATTTTGCTCAGCTATCGAAGGATATACAGTCCTTTTCCTATTGTCACCCATATATGGATATAATTATTTTTTAAAAAATATCCATCATCACATGTAACATGTAACTCTGAGATTAACCATAAAACTGATTTGTTTTGTCAGAATGTAACAGATGCTGAAATAGCCTTAAACGGTTAAAGTTAAAGTATTATAATATAGTGGTGTCAACTGTATTGATTGATGTCCAGAGTTCCGTGGTGGAAGTTCTGCTCCAGTGTTGGTGAAATATAAAGTATTTCTGGTCGTTTTGTGGAGATCATTCATCATTGGGTGCACATAGTAAAAGTACATTAATTCAAAAAACTAACTTCCTTTGTATTGTTGACCCATTTCTAAAATAAAATATTAGAATGAATGAATGAATGAATGGATGGATGAATGAATGAATGAATGAATGAATGAATGAATGAATGAATGAATGAATGAATGAATGAATGAATGAATGAATGAAATTTTTATTTAACAGAGATGAGAGTTATTGCACAAGTCAAGTACACACTGCTACAAAACTGATAACAGCTTGGAGAATTACAGTACAATTCAAGTACAACTGCATCAAATCTGAAAAAGCTGATTGGACACACTAGTTAAGCATACACTTGTTTACAATAGTGGCCAACTTGTTCATTTCATAGAGGCATTCAAATACCGTACATACAAAACAACTACTTCAGTAAAAACAGAAGCAGCAAATCATGGAGGCAAAATCATAGTGGAGGTAAAAAGGGAAAAGAGAAATGTACAAAGAGGAGAGGCGGGGTGGGTGGGGGGATTTTATATACATTTTTGTTTTACAGAGGCCAGTTAAGAATTGCAGCCATCTGTAGGTGCCCTTTGAGAGCGGTTTTGAAGGAGTCAAGGGATTTACATGCCTTTATGACTGTTGGTAGGGCATTCCACATTTTGGTGGCATATGAGCGGAAGGAATTAAGACCCTTGTTTGTGCCAAATCTGGGTTGGACATGGTTAGTAGCACTCCCTCTGGTGTTGTGGGAGTGTACTTCATTGACATTAAGGAAGTATTTGGATAGGTATAAGGGTATTTTGGTAGAGTATCGTATCTTGTGGACCAAACCCATTGCGAGATGTTGTACTCTGTCGTCAACCCTAAGCCAACCCAAACTGTCAAAGTGGGCAGGGGTGAGGTGGGTTCGAGGTGTGAGGCCAAGTAACAGTCTGACAAGTTTGTTTTGGGAGGTCTGTAGCCTTGTTTTTAAGGTTTTTGAGGTGCTGTGGTACCAAGAGGTGCAGGCATAGTCAAAGTAACCTTGAACCAGGGCTCCAGTTATGGTCTTCAGAGTGTCTTTCTCGACCAGTGAGGAGATCCTGTATAGGAATCTAGTTCTTTGGTTGACCTTTTTGATTACGTTGGTGGCCATTTTATCACCGGAAAGATTTGCCTCCAGGATGGAACCCAGGTAGGTAATTTCTTCTTTCCGGGTGATAATGGTTTCCCCCACTTTGACAGTGAAGCCATCTGCCTTACTGAGCTTAGCATTTGTACCAAAGAGTATGGATTCAGTTTTACCAAGGTGTAGTGATAGTTTGTTATCGGCGAGCCAGGTGCAGATTCTACTGAGTTCGGAGCTGAGGACTTTTTCGACCTGCTGTTTGTTCTTGTGCGAGACCAGCAGTGCTGAGTCATCGGCAAACAAAAACAATTTGCAGTCACAGGCAGATGTCATGTCGTTCACATATAGAAGGAACAGTAGAGGCCCTAGTATGCTCCCTTGTGGAACACCACAGCTCACAGGGAGGGGAGGGGACAGAGCTCCATCCACCTCCACCATCTGTTCTCTCCCCTCAAGGTAGGACTGCATCCAGCTCACTGATATGCTATCAAAACCAATTGCTCTTAGTTTGTTAAGCAGTATGGAGTGGTTCACCGTGTCAAAGGCCTTTTGGAGGTCCAGCATGACCATGCCGCAGTATTTGCCATCATCCACTTCCTGCCTGATGTGGTCACTCAAGAAGAGGAGGCATGTGTCAGTGGAGTGGGATGTTCTAAAGCCAGATTGAAATTCGTACATTAGTTTTTTTGTGGCCAGGTACTTCTCCACCTGTTCGTACACTATTTTCTCCATCACTTTCGAGATGGAGGTTAGAATAGAGATTGGGCGGTAGTTACCGGGGTCTAATTTGCTCCCTTTCTTGTGCAGGGCGGTTACTTTGGCCAGTTTGAGATCTTGGGGGACCTGTCCTTGTTTGATGGAGAGGTTGACTATGTGTGTGATGATTGGAGCTATAGAGCTGGCTGAGTCACAAAGGAATTTGGAGGGAATATTGTCGTGCCCCGTGGCCTTGTGGGGTTGGAGGGCACTCAGTTTTTTAAACACCACCTCCGTTGTTACCATTTCCAATTTAAACTCATCTTTGCAAACACCTAGGTCTTTGTAGAAGGTCATGATATGTTCTACACCAAAACGCCCAGAGTGGGGGGGCAGTTTGCTAACCAGAGTTGTTGCTATGTTTGTAAAGAATGAGTTTAAGTAGTTGGCTACATCAAGTTTGTCAGTGATGAGGGTTTCATCACATTTGATGTTTATGTTGGAAACTTTGGTTTTTAGTTTCTGACTACAGCCTAGATGGTTGTTAAATAGCTTCCAGAGCTCCCGTGGGTTGAGTTTGTTCTCCTCTGCTTTGTCGTTGATGTAATTACATTTAGCAGATTTGATCAAGGCAGTTACGGTATTCCTTAATTTGTTTCTTTGTGTTTTTAGAGTGGCTAGTTTGGTTTGTAGATGCTTGCTGTCGGGACGCTGGGCTAATTTGGACTTGCATTTGAGAAGTTCAGAGCACTTTTTGTCTCTGGCTTTCATCGCAGTCAGAATGTCAGGATTCATCCATGGCTCTGAGCGGGTTTTCACCCTGATGGTTCTGAGAGGGGCCATGCGGTTAAGGACCGATAGGAATTTGTTTTTGAAGCGTAGCCAAGCTTCGCCGACTTGTGAGCAAGCAAACACATCGGACCAATCCACAGTCTCAAGTTCTTGGTTGAGGACCTCTCTAGAGTAGTTTTTGAGGTTCCTAGATATGACTGTTTTGAGGCAGCCAGTCTTAAGTTTTTGTATTTTGCGGGTACAGAAAATCATAAAATGATCACTGAGCCCGCAGACAATTACACCATTATTTGAGATTCTGGATTTGTCCGTGGTCAAAATGAGGTCAATGACAGTTTGAGTAGAATCACATACTCTAGTGGGTTTGGTAATTAGCTGATTGAGGCTGAGTAGGTCACAAAACCTACTGAATGACTTAAACACAGGTGCCTCCTTGCGTAGAATATCTGTGTTAATATCGCCAATCAGAATTTTCTCAACACCTTCAGCCCCAGCTAAGCAGCCCTCAAGGATGTCATAAAACCCATGTTGTTCAGGCGGTCTGTAGATGGTGCCTACTAGTACTGACTTGGCATTTTTGTAGATTAATTCAACCCACACAGATTCAATGTCGACATGCTGTAGATCAGTACGAGTAATGTATTCTGTGTCTTTGTGAATATACATACACACACCTCCGCCATGCTTGTTTCTGTCATTTCTGACAATTGAGTAGTTAACTAATTCGATCTCCGGATCCTTGGTAGAATCGTCCAGTTTAGTTTCAGAGAGGCAGATAATGTCTGCCTTGCCACATTTAAACATTTCTCTGAGTTCTGCTAGTTTGCGTCCAAGGCTATTAACATTCAAATGGAAGATGTGTAATCCATTGGCGCTAATTAGTGCCGGAATGTCAGCCGGGCAGAAGTAGTCTGGGTCAAACAAAGGATCGAGCAGAGAGGTGTGAAGAGAGGAGTCGTTGCCGGTGAAGGGTGGGGGGAGGGTGTTGCTGTTGTCACCAGGTACCGTGGACAGGTCTGCAAGCGGCCCGCCAGGGCTGGTGGCCAGGGGGAGGGGGTGAGTGACAATGGGATCCACGATGGTTGGGCTGGTTGGGCTGGTCGCCGGGGTCGTCGCTGGCTGCGGGGGTAGCAGGCTGGCGCAGGCCGATTGGGACCTGTGGTTGTAGCCAAGGCTGGAGTTCCACTTGGGTTCCCTTTGCAGGCGGAGGAGTTGCTGTCGGAAAAGTTGCCGACAGCCGCCTGTCGGACTGGCGTCTTGTCCATCTCAGCCTGCCGCTGCTGTTGGAGAAGCCTTGCCTGCTGCCGTGTGATCGGCCCCGGATTGAGTTCAATGTCTCCCGCGGCTAATAGGCACAGAACGATCACCGCTCTACGATCGATCTTACCGCGCGGGGGTCTGTTTTTACGATCCGGGTTCTTGGTTAGGAAAGTGTGGATCGCTGCTGACCCAAAGGGGATATGTTTCCGTTCCGTTCCACTGAGAAGAAAGAAGTCGCTGTGTAATTCCTCGTGTAAGTTTCTGTATTGCTCGTAACGTTTCATCTCCTCCTGGTGTAAAATCCATGGTGAGTTCAGGTAGTAATCCGAAATCCATAGTATGAGGAGCAGAAAAGGTGAAGAAATCCGAGCCATGTTGTTGGTAGACTTGGTAGACTGGAGAGCTGGAGAGAGGTGAATGAATGCGACTGTCCCCTTCGAGGGTGTCTGCTTGTCAAGTTAGCACATCCGTTGTTCATTTTTGACTCCTTTATCACAGGGGACTACACGTATGTGTTTTGTGTCCATATGACTATGCCCAAAAAGTATACTTCCTTGTGATAGAGGGGCCAAAAATGATGATGTGCTAATATTTTAGAACTAATTTAACAATACAGTTTTTGTAGATTAATTCACTTTTTCTGCATGGCTCCAGTGACCTTCAAAAATGACCAGAACTACTTAATATTTCAGCAAAACCAGAGCAGAACTGCCAGCGACATCAATTAATACAGTTCCGGCCTGAAAGAAGACATTGAAAGATTTGTGCTGCGTTTCCCAATTTCCCCCACGCCCAGGGGTGCATCTAAAATACTTTTGGGGCAAAATTACATACATACATCTTGATGACATCATCAAGATGTGTTTCACCATGTTAATGAGTTTCCTTTTTTCTGAGAGTGTACAAATGGGTTTGTTTGGTTCACATTTGTACACTCTCAGGAAAAAAATGAAAATGGGTGAAATTCCCCTTTAAGAGGCGTCCCCCCACTTCTAAAAGTCCCACTACAACACTGCCCACGCCATAGCATGCCACGTGGTGCTGCTATTTTCCAATGAAAGTAAAAACACCAAAAGTACAGTACAGAATGGTTTATTTAAGTCCCAAAATCTGAACTATCCTTTTAAGGCTTAAAATCATTGAATAGTTTGGCAGTGAACTCAAGGCTTCGATCGTGTGGTTGACAAAAAGATTAGAATACGCCTACCCATTTACCCCATTAGCCATAGCTCTGTTCCAGAGCTCCACTGCTTCTGAGTCTGACCTGCATTAGAGCTCTGCTCCTCTCCGTTCAATCTGCCATTACTCCACCCGACCAGCCTCTCTTCTCTAGTGCATATATAAAGAACGTTTTACCTACTCACCAAAATAAACACGTCTTGTGTCATTAGAAATCTTAATTACCTTAGTGGTAGCTCTCTGAACCCCCCACCACACGGATAAAATGGACTTTTTGGCCAGAACGCGATCGTTTTTCACCGGAAAAACAACCAGGATTTGCGCCCTCTACCGATATTGCCAATAGAAAAGTTCCATAGGAAATATTTTTCCTTCAGTGAAAAACGATCGTGTTCTGGCCAAAAAGTCCGTTTTATCCGTGTGGTGGGGGGCTCAGAGTGCTACCACTAAGGTAAGTAGGCTTTCTAATGACACAAGACGTGTTTATTTTGGTGAGTAGGTAAAACGTTCTTTATATATCCACTAGAGAAGAGAGGCTGGTCGGGTGCAGTAATGGCCGATTGCACGGAGAGGAGCAGAGCTCCAATGCAGGTCAGACTCAGAAGCAGTGGAGCTCTGGACCAGAGCCCCTATTTATGTTTTTTACCTCTCAAGACAGAAACCCCTTTTTATGTTCTTGTTGCTAACTAGGCTATAGCATATAGTAACATGTTTTGTAATTTTTGAATAAATATTAAAATTTCTCCAAGAATGTAGGTCAGGATAACACATTTTGTCACAAATGGATTAAGGTTTAACACTATTCAACACCATATCTGGACAAAATCTATAAAAGTCTTACCAGACATGTAGTTCTTCGGTTTCCAACGGCAAAATGGAGCTGAACAAACTGTCACAACACAAATGCGCCTGTGGGCAGGCGGGGAGAGAGAGAGAGAGAGAGAGAGAGAGAGAGAGAGAGAGAGAGAGAGAGAGAGAGAGAGAGAGAGAGAGAGCAGAGATAGCTAGTTTGTCCAATGTATGAGAGGCCACAGGGAAAGTCAGCATGTATATAACATTGGTCGTGGAGCATGTGATCGTCCCTCTGATATTAATGGGTTTCCCCATATGTGGGTGGCGGAAAATTTCGCATTTTTGGTGAAATTGCACTGTGTGCATGATCCACACTTAAAGATGCCTGAGGGGATAGTGTTTTGTAATGATTCATGAATGTTTGGCAGTGTAGGACGGTTACATTCATGTAGTTGTGTTCATTCTGGCTGAGGTCTCCTTTGTCTAGTAGTTCCTGCAGCTTGTCATGAATAGCTCCTTGGAATTCTGTGGAGGGATTTTTTGTCAGTTTCTGATAAAAAAAAAAAAAAATCAGAGTTCTGCAATTACCTCCCAATTTCTTTCTCATAGTCCATAGTGGGAGGTTGAGAGGTTCTCTCTCATCCTTTGTCATGTTATATTTCTTTGTCATGTTATATAATAGCTCCTGCCTTCTTCTCTCTTATTGAGTTCTGCATTGACATCTCTCTCCACCAGGCGGCAGTATTTCTATGGTATAAATTTATATTCTATGGTATAGATTTATATTCTTATGCTATTATAAAACTTAAAATATGCTTTTAGTACCAAAATATATTAGGATTAAAAAATGTAAAACTAATTTTAAAAATATGTCTCTAAAAAAATACCTTTAAAAATCCTTCTAAAAAATAAAAAAATACCTTTAAAAATCTCAGAATAAGTTGCTTAAAATGTAACAAGTCGCGACCAGTAAGTGTAGTATTTTGTGATACTTGCATATTAGGCCAGTAATTTTAGCTCATGTTTTACCTAAAATTGGAATAAATTGTAACATGGGATTTTTCTTCACAGATCATTTCTTTGAGGTCTCCAGAACAACATATTAAAAGTCCCGAAAAATCCCAGTTGCGCAAATATGTTTAATTTCATAAAGTAATAAAATACATAGGCTCCAATGGAGCCCCCTTCCTATACAAACCCATTATAACTTAAAACTCCATTTTAACCATGATGGATTATTCAAAAACAACCCATCTTTTTTCTGGTGACTGATATTGTCCTCCTAATATGTGAGAGGGCAGTGGAATTTCATTTACAGGTTTCATTTATTTTTTAAAAAATATTCATTTCGGTGGGCATGCCCAAATATGGAGGCAGCTACATTTACCCATTATAACTTAAAACTCCATTTTAACCATGACGGATTATTCAAAAACAACCCATCTTTTTTCTGGTGACTGATATTGTCCTCCTAATACGTGAGAGGACCGTGGAATTTCATTCACAGGTTTCAGTTATTTTTTAAATATTGTTTTGGAAAATGTAGCTGCCTCCATATCTGGGCATGCCCACCGAAATGAATATTTTTTAAAAAATAAATGAAACCTGTAAATGAAATTCCACTGCCCTCTCACATATTAGGAGGACAATATCAATCACCAGAAAAAAGATGGGTTGTTTTTGAATAATCCATCATGGTTAAAATGGAGTTTTAAGTTATAATGGGTGTGTATAGGAAGGGGGCTCCATTGGAGCCTATGTATTTTATTACTTTATGAAATTAAACATATTTGCGCAACTGGGATTTTTCGGGACTTTTAATATGTTGTTCTGGAGACCTCAAAGAAATGATCTGTGAAGAAAAATCCCATGTTACAATTTATTCCACTTGAAACTCTATTTTGCCTGGACTATATGTCACTTAGGTGTGTCAAACGATTAACTGCCTGATGGTCATGCGACCCTCTGAGCAACCATATAGGAGATTGTTTCTGGTTACTGTCACCTGATGAAGGCCAGCAATGGCCGAAATGTTGCCAGTGAACCTGTCAGTGTTGTAAAGGCTGTGGAGCAGAAGCTGTGTGCGGACTTCTTTTCTTTATTTTTCATAGTCTAATTACATGTACCCGTGGGAAACCTTACAAAAACAGCTCAATAGCGGAGCACTAGTCTCAATTAGGGTTGGGACTCCTTATAGGACTTTAGGATTTTTTTTCTGACATACATTACAAGTACAAGTACATCATTATCAGATTATCTATCTTCTTCTTTGACCAACAGTAGCCAAATTTCCATCAGCACTCAAAAATTTTGAGTCATTCTACGAAAGCATACCATTTGCGGTCTCTCACTGTTTTAGAGTCACCAGAAACCATTTTAAAATATTTTTTCATCTACTGAAATGTTCTTTTAGTAGACACCCTTATTTTGCCCATTTTCTCTGCCTTCAATGAAAGTGGGCTTGAGATATTACTTTTAAAAATGTACAAAGATCCACAAATTATTCCATTAACATACTTTATTACATGGCTTGAATGAATGCTCCAATCAGAAGCCAGCGTTCTGGTCATGTGACATATTAAACTATAATCGGTTACATATTAAACTATAATCACCGCTCCACTCTATATAATTGGACCACTGCATAATCAAGGTCCCCAAAGTGCAAACAGCTGTGTTCATATCAATCCGCGGTGCGCTTCCGCATTTAGTTCCAGCACGCCGTTAGCGGGTCCATTTGGTTAGCTACGTATTTGGTTGTTTACATGCCGTTGCCATTCAGCCTGAATTTAGCCTGGGGACCACCTGGAGCCCTCTCAAGGACCACTGGTTGAAAACCACTGACGTAAGCCATGTAATAAGCGGGATAACACCCTTCGAACTGGTGATTTGTTTCCTAACTAACTGACCTCGGCTGCACCTCGGTCAGTTATTAGGAATCAAATCACCGGTTCGTCGGGTGTTATCCCTTACGTAAATACCCATCTGTGCTTTATTGCTGGTAATGTTTAGTTTTTAATAAATAGATGATTAATCATTTAAATAGCATTATATAGCTGTGTCCCTCAGTTGCATTCAAGTCATTATCCCCTCATAACACTGGCCCTTTAATGACACAACCAACAGGAAGTGGTATTCTACGACTCTGACCAACATGCTACAGAAAGTGGCAATTTCACTTTATTTTACAAATTTTTAGACCAATATACAGGTCCTTCTCAAAAAATTAGCATATTGTGTAAAAGTTCATTTTCTTCTATAATATAATACAAAAAGTGAAACTATCATATATTCTCAATAAATTGTGCATTAACTGAACTATTTAAAATCTTGTTTTGTTTTAATCCTGATCATTATGGTGTACAGCTCATGAAAACCCCAAAATGCTATCTCAATGAATTAGCATATTTTTACAAAACCACTAAAATATATGTTTTAAACAGGACTATCAGGACTATCTGAAAAGTATATTAATGTATGCAGCTAATACTTGGCCTGGACTACTTTTGAACACATTATCTCATCGATGGGGTGTGGCATGGAGGTGATCAACCTGTGGCACTGTTAAGGAGTTATGGAAGACAACTTTTGCTTTGATAACAGCCGTAAATGAATTTGTATTGTTCAGTCTTATGTCTCACACCTTCCTCTTGACAATACAACCCAGATTCTCTGTTGGGTTAAAGTTGGGACAGTTGGCTGGTCAGTTAAGCACAGTAATACCATGGTCAGTACAGCAGTTACTAGTAGTTTTGGCTCCGTGGGCAGGTGCCAAATCGAGCTGGAAGGGAAAATTAGCATCTCCATGAAGGTTAACAACATACTGAAGCACAAGGTACTCTAAAAAGATGGCTGTGTTGAAACCACTGACTGTTTTCACTGTCAGTGGATCAACACCAGCCGATAACATGGCCTGGAGACTGGACATGGCAAAACACATGCTTTAGGCCATGTTATCGGCTGAAAACTGAAAACACAGCCATCCTCTTAGAGTACCTTGTGCTTCAGTATGTTGACAAGCTTCATGGAGATGCAAATTTTCCTTTCCAGCTTGATTTGGAACCTGCCCACAGAGCTAAAACTACTAGTAACTGCTGTCCTGACCATGGTATTACTGCGCTTAACTGACCAGCCAACTGTCCCAGCTTTAACCCAAAACAAAATCTGGGTTGTATTGTCAAGAGGAAGGTGTGAGACATAAGACTGAACAATACAAATTAATTTATGGCTGTTATCAAAGCAAAACTGGTCTTCCATAACTCCTTAAAAGTGCCACAGGTTGATCACCTCCATGCCACGCCCCATTGATGAAATAATTAGTTCAAAAGTAGTCCAGACCAAGTATTAACTGCATACATTAACATACTTTTCAGATAGTCAACATTTTCTTGATTAAAACATATTTTTTTAGTGGTCTTGTGAAAATATGCTAATTCATTGAGATAGCATTTTGGGGTTTTCATGAGCTGTACACCATAATCATCAAGATTAAAACAAAACAACTTTTTAAATACTTCACTTAATGCACAATTGATTGAGAATATATGAAAGTTTCACTTTTTGTATTATATTGTGGAAGAAAATTAACTTTTACACAATATGCTAATTTTTTGAGAAGGACCTGTATACTCTCACATGTGGGTGTAAAAAACAGCTCAACCACTGTTACATGGAATAAAGATATAAAACAATTCATTATAAAGATTGTAGCATAGACAAAATATTTCGCTGGTTTGGGAATAGTGACCACTGTGGTGCATCGGTAAAAACGCGATGAGGCTTCTTGCTCTTTAAATCCTTTAATAAAACTCTTTAACAGAAAGGCTGCTCGATAGCAGCACTGTTGCGAATAATAAACAAAATAAAAGTAGTCCAAAACAGTAGAGAAACAACAGTCTAGCTTTCAGCAGACAGAAATATGTCCTCTCCCTGTGGCAGCAGCAAACAAACTGACTGACTGACTGTGGAGTGCCTAATCAAGTTCTGAAAACACCTGGCTGTGTAGTATGCTGCCACACCCTAATCAGCTGAACACAAAGGGATCAATTCACACTCTAGGCTCAGACAGACCATAATAGTCAAACAGAACAGAGCAGAGCTTAGAATATAAGGCAGCATAGCAAAAACACAACAAATACAGCATTAAAGCATTAAAATATCACAACATCACAATAGAAATATAAAGTCCTTCATTACAAAGATTCTGTTTGTTATTTCAACAATGTATTTTGTATTTTCAGGCATGCCATGTGTTCTCCTCTTACTCAGCACAGGTAGAGTTTCATTTTTAATACAAAAATCACAACTCTGTTAAGTTACAGCATAATTGACTCAATCCTGTTATCAATTACCATATTAAAAGATATATTCAAAATATTCAATGTTTTTCTAATAGCTAAAGATGTGCTTATTATAGGTGGGGTATTAAGAAAGGTAAAGCCTTTCGGTCTGAATTTCTAATGGTACCGGTTTCGTAGAATCATGACTCAAATATTCTCCATAAGTTTTGAATGGGTGGGCAGGACACACCATCACTCACATTTGGGTGGGTTCTGCACACCCCTGTTCCCTCTAGAACATAACTGGGCATCATGCGGCCTGGGGGCCAAGTGCGGCCCTTTGGCTGACTCTGACCGGCCCGGGGACCACCAGTGGTCCTTGAGAGAGTTCCAAGTTAAATATGGAGAGTTGGTTAACCAGATGTAACTCTTTGAGAGCGTAAAAATGAAACCAAATGGACCCTTGCGGGTCCATTTGGTTTCATGTTTACACTCTCAAGAGTTAAAATATTCATCATCTGAATTACCTAAAATCTACACAATCAGATAATGTAAAAGAATGGTATTTTTTTTATATATGTTTGCCTGTTTTGTTTCCCAAATCCAGCCTGGTATTGTGAACAAAAACAAAAGAAATCTTTAGTTTTGGGGTCTGTGGGGCTAAAATGTCATCAAATGGTGGACCTCCGTGGCTCAAATTCTAAATAAATATATGGTCCTGGGTTCAAAATGGTTGGTCTCACGATTACTTTCATCTTGAAATTAAATCAATATTAAGCAGACTTTAGTTCAGCCTTTAGTCTTGGCCCCCCACAATATTTTATGCATCTCATTTGGCCCACTGGGAAAAATAATTGCCCACCCCTGGTCTAGAACCAGCCCTAGAGGAGGTGGAGAGACTACATGGGAGGTCCCTGCTACTGAAATAAACTTGCCGTTTACTGAAATATTGGTATACAGAGATATTTAACAAAGAAATCATAAACGAATGAGAATAAAAAGAAGATCTGTGTATGAATTTTGAGTGTATCCAGCACCTCGGTGATGAGGTGCATAAGGTTTTTTTATGCTATGTTTCTTTTAACTCCTTTTTCTGTGTTTGTTCCTATTTGACCATGTGAAGGAGACAGGACACAATACAAACACTGCACCACACACATTCTGTCTCAGATAGACGCATGTCCCTTGTAGATTCGACAGATAGCAAACATAGAGATCAGTGGAATCAGAGTCAAACACCAGTGTAGCATTTCAAACTTTACTGTCCTCTTCCCTTTATCCATTAATCATTAATTTGTAAAAACTGAAAATAAAATTACCATGTCGGTCAGAAAACATACTACAGCAACTATGGAAATCAGCATACGATAAGCCTGTCCATGCTGACAAAAGATACTGTAATCGTGTGACAAAGCTACATTCAGCATAATAGCTTTGGTATTTTTAACTCAAATTATTTAAATGCACATTTGCACAAGAAAAACAAGATACAGAAATGCAACTGTAGAGCTAAACATGAAAACTTACAAGCAAGGCTCGTCAAGGCACAACATAGGGGGGGTAGAGGAGTGTTTGTGAGTAGTGTTTCACAACAAACTGATCCTTCAAACAAATTAGGGGATTCAGGTGTGCTAGAAATGAGCTGAGCTATCACACTGAAATGACTAACACTAATCAGTGTTAGCGCCTCTAGGAGGTGTACAAATGAAATTTCAGCAAGCGCCTTTAGGAGGTCCACAAGAGCAAGATTGTAAAGGCCATAGTGTGTGACATGATAGCACAAACAAATAAGTAGGCCTACTCTCTCTCTAGGCCGTCTTGAGACAAGCCTTCCATCATTGTTTCGACTGCTGACTTTTGATAATTATGCTTTTATATTAGCGCAAAGGTGGCGATCCACACTCAAAAAAGTTTAAAAGAGAGAAGATGATGAACAAGGTACTTAGAAATATTTTTGAAACATTTCTAAATAAAGTGCCTTAATTTTCATCCACCTCTCCGATCCCTCTGCACTTTTATAGTTTTATTGCACCTACACCAAGAACCTGTGGTTGCTTTTCTCTGTTAAAGCTTCACCAATCTAGTTTGAAACCTTTATTGCAGCCCATCAGGCATCTGGTTGGTCTATTTTTATTCTTTTACAATACAATTTACATTACTTAATTACAGTTACCTAATTAAGTTACTTAAGAACTAGATTGGGTGGACAGGATGCGTGTTTGGGTGGGCTTGCCTCACCTTAGAACCGGCCCTGGACACAGAACAGAAGCCACATGAGTGATAGAATCATGTACAGTACATTAGAATCATCACACAGACAGCACAGTCACAGGCTCATTAATAAGGAAAACAAAACAAAAGGAAAGTACGTACATCTCTAGAATTACAGTTGCTGACCAAAAAATATCTCATTGATTAATAATAATAATAATAATAATAATAATAATAATAATAATAATAATAATAATAATGGATTGCATTTTTATAGCGCTTTTCCAAGTGCTCAAAGCGCTTTACAATGGTCCATTCATTCATACATGATTGGTCATTGATTGCCTGCTGGATATTTTATAGAGTTAAATGTACCTTTTACATATACAGTAGCTGCTGCCTGGATGCACTGTGAAACATCTCTGCTGCAATATGCACTGGATTTCCAAGCAAATTGCAACAAGGACCAGCAAATAGATTAATCTAAAGATTATATAATTATAATTATATTGTATTTGTAGGTGACCCCAAACCTAAAATAGTTTGACAGCCTGTTAGTCTGTCCTGACAGCCTGTATGTCCTCACACAGAGAGAGATAGGAGGACATAGGAGGAGTATCAACCCCAAAGACAGCATAAAGAGGTTCTGTGAATGCTGCCTGGAAGGTGTACAGATGAGACAGAGTGTCCTCTAACACTCTGTAGAAGGACAGAGTCCCAGCGGGACGGTCCAGATAAACTGCTACTCTGTTGGAGTCAGGGGGACTTCTAAGAACTGGAAGCAGACTTCTGTTGTGCATAACAGAGTAATACAAAACATTGTTACCTTCGTCCTGAACATTAAGACTCCAGGACTCCTTGTTAGACCCAAGAGTACTAACGTTATATGCGGCTTTCCTGCTGATTATTCTGTAAGTAACTCCTATGCTACTTTGACCATTCAACTCAAACTCACCATACCAACGTCCAGCCAAATTCTCTGCACTCATTACCTGAGCTATGTTCTCAAACCTGTCCGGGTGATCAGGGTATGAATGATCCTGATCATACCCGCAGGTGACCTTCCTGTTCTTCTCAGACAGAGTGAGGCAATTGCTTGCTGTGTTTGCGTCCAGTGTGAGACAACGGAAATCTGATGAGAAAACAGTAAAACTGGTTAGATGCCACAGGCGCAGGTTAATAACTGAGGATATACATTAGTAAGTTTTGATTTTCACCTTTTAGTTTTTGTTTTTCAGCTGCAGTTACAGTATTGTGGTATATGGTTGATGAATTTCATGCAATATCTATCTATCTATCTATCTATCTATCTATCTATCTATCTATCTATCTATCTATCTATCTATCTATCTATCTATCTATCTATCTATCTATCTATCTATCTATATCGCAAACATCGCAATATATCAGATATCATGATATATTCATAATCGAAGGCCTAATATCGCCACCTATATCATATCGTGAGGGACAAATATCGTCCCAGCCCTACTAGATAGCCTAGAGAAGGAAGAGGAAGAGCATAAACCACGATCAGATGAACCATGGTGTGATCCGGGTTGTGTGTTGTTGCTGCAACTGTGTAGTTACATTATATATTCATAAAATTCAGTCTATCTTCAGTTCATATTCAGTTTATCTGATTTTTAACCCCACTTATCTAGCCAATTTATATAACTATCCAATCCATCCATACCTATATTGGCTTCCTCAAAGTACCTAAAAGTTGTGGTAATAAGGGCTTGTGTAATATAAGTGAATTAACTTGTAGATTTTAGATCAGTGGTCTTAATAATTATGGTTTAATAATAAATTATTCATAATTATGAGTTTTCAAGATTAAGAGTCAAAATCAATCATCAGGGCACCATTGAAATGAGCTTAGGAATAAGCATAAGATTGATTTATATTTAAACCTTAACTTTAAACCACTAATAAAACAATGGAAAGATTATTAAATAAATAATCAATTATTATTTTATCTTAACAAATCTACAGGAAATCTGAAGGGAAAAGATCTTTTAATTCATAGCCCCCTTATTTTGCATGTGTCATCAAACCAATAATTCAAACGGTGAGCAATGAACAAACTTGTCTGTAAAAATTATTAGGCCTTTTATTGATCACACCTATGATAAGACAAACTCAATAAAAATGGATCAGAATAATTAAACAAGTGTTCATGCAAAATACAAATAGTAAATTGAATTAAATAATAATGAAATGGTAGAGATAGATAGATAGATAGATAGATAGATAGATAGATAGATAGATAGATAGATAGATAGATAGATAGATAGATAGATAGATAGATAGATAGATAGATAGATAGATAGATAGATAGATAGAGAATGAGAGATACTAATCGATAATGATAGATCCTAATCGATAATGTCCTTTGCCATGAGCTGGTAACAGATGTAATGCGACACAACCTGAGATGATGGTTGATCTTTCCTTTGGGAGCTTTGCGAGAGGTAGACTTTTGATGGTCTTTGAGGTTGAGGGTTGAGAGCGCAGGCCGGTCGGTGGTGGAGGCTGCAGGTGGCAGGTCGGGTGTCTGGAACCCCGGCTGTCAGTTGTCATCTGGGACCGCGAGCCTTGGTTCACCTGGGACCGCTAGGTTGGTACTGCAGGGCCGGAGCTGGATCACCTCTGGGGTCACACTCAGGTCAGAGTGTGGGGACAGCACGGTTGGGTGCGATGTCATCCCTGGTCTGGCTCCCTCTGGTTCTTCCTTTCTGGTGCCTTCTCTCATCTCTCCCTCCTCTGCTTCTAGAGACCGCGAGGTCCCTTTGGTCGGTTCTCGTCCATTGATTGGTTTCCCATCTCACAACCACCCGAACAACTCTTTCGAGCTCACTCTCCCTTGTCCTCTTCACTACCTCTTATATACGTTTGTGTCATTTGCGTCACACTACATCTCAGTTACCATGTGGAGATCCTTGGTTGCATGTTGGAGACAGGTTGTCTCTGACGGCTCTTTCAACATGCACTCTCAGCATGCATTCTTGTTTGTTGTGATGCAGAGTCTTCTTAGGAATGCATGGATGTAAGCATGCACATGTTCCTAGTTTAGATCTTACACAATCTGCAATTTCACATTTATTGTACTGTGGATGTCATATTTTCAATTCATGGCAGATAAGTCACGGATGAATGATTGTATGAATGAATAGGACATTCAAACAGTATGATATTGTAAATGTTCAGGAGATAATCCGTGGTGGTGGCATCATATGACTCGTATGAATGGTTATTTATGGTACCACAGTCCTATTCCATGGACTGTCTCCTTGTGAGATCTTAGTCTCTGAGTTCTGTGAGGGGAACAAAGTCATTAGGGAAACAAAGTCAAGTATTCCTTAATATGAGCAGCAATGATTGGGAATAGCAGTTCCATTCACAGTATGTGAATATGAGGGAAACTCCAAAAGCTTGTGTGTCACTGTGCTGGCAGATTTGAAGGTTTCACGTTCAGGCTGTGCAATACAGACCATTCCTTTAGTGTCAACAGGTCAACAGGTCAGTGGACTGCTTGCACATACTTTCCCTCTCTCAGCATGGTGTCCATACAGAAAAGAGGAGATAGAGACCACATATTCATTATCCAACAGATTGATAGCTGGATCACTGGATCTGATTAATTGGGCTTTCATACTCATGATCGCTACATAAGTATTTGTAACCCTTAACACAACACATCGATAGAGCTGCATGTTGGTTATGGTGTGCCGGTTTGGGTCAAATCACACATTTTTACGCCTAGTCCAGCCCTGTACAGATGAATAGACAAGCGAAACCTACCTTTCCCCAAGAGCCCAAGACGTAAAGACAAATGGTTTTTAATTAATTTCCCTTTATGTGCAGTTTGTGCAGTTATGTGCAACACCTGGGATGCAGACCGACTGACAGACAGACAGACGGACAGACAGACAGACAGACTACTCACAGAGTTGAGGTTTAATCCAGTGCTCTCCTCCATGACTCACACTGTAGGAAGTAGAACAACAATGTATTTTTCATCCTTCTAAACCCATTGTGTTGCAAGGAGTTGTATTGGTGTGGTTGACCTTAAAGGACAACTCTGTGTTTATTTTCAACCAAGGTTCATGTTTTAGGTTGTTATTAGAGAAAGTTGGGTCTATTTTTGGGATGGGGGCATGGTAAAAACAAAACCTGTTTTGGTACAGTAGAGAGTAAACATTTTTGTTTTGCTTTTGCTTTTTTCATCACAATCAATCAATCAATCAATCAATCAATCAATCAATCAATCAATCAATCAAACAAACACAGTCCTATGGTCTACTCACTTCAGAGTCTTTAGTGCAGCAGACAGTTTCTTCAAACCAGAGTCTCCTACGTGGCTGAAGTTCAAGTCCAGCTGTTTCAGATGGGAGGAAGGGTTGGAGGCCAGAGCTGAAGCCAGAATAGAACAGCCTTCATCTGTGACTCCACAGCCTGACAACCTGCAGAGAAATAGAGATTTAACAAACAACTGTTGAAGCCCCAAGTGGATCCACAAAGACAGACATGGGTGTGCTCACACAGAGACGCTAGGGAGTGGTCTGGAACTAGGGTTGCCAACTTTGAGATCTTGAAATAAGGAACACTTCTTCGCCGCACGGCCATAGAAGTGTTTCCTAACCCGTTAGGTTAGGAAAGGTTAGGAAAGTCAACTGAGTTTCCGGTGCTGCTGCTGCTCTGCCCTTACCGTTCAGAGAAAGTTTGCAAAAAGTTGAGATTTCATTGTCTATATTTCGGGGATAAATGTACCAGTGTACATATAGACACTCTTGCAAGTATAGATGGTGTGTGGGCCTCTATACAGTATGTACACTGGTACATTTATCCTGATTCAAGCTTTTTGCCTGCCTACACACCCATCCCAAAGACTTACAGGTGTGCGTCAGACTTTGTTGCCTATTGTCTCTATTTCCAAATACAGCCCATGCTCGGAGGTATATATTTTCCTTTGTTATATAAGTCATGTATTAATAATATGCGTTTATCAAACAATAGAGCTGCGCAGTGATGTCACCGCCCCTGTTCCGGAAGTCTTTTCCCCATTCATTTTTCTCATAGACTTTTCGAAAATAATTTATATCAAGACGATTACGCCGCGGCCAAAGCCAACTCAGGTCGTGACAAATCATGACAACAAACACAATATCGTCATATAATATATAATTGGGAAGAAGTAGAAAACGGCATGATACAAGACTTTTTGTTTCGTTTTTCATCTTAGAAATTATTTTATTGTCCCAAAAGTTTGTGTGTGTCATCATGATTCGTCACGACTCGAGTTGGCTTTGTCCGCGGCGTAATCGTCTTGATATAAATTATTTTCGAAAAGTCTATGAGAAAAATGAATTGGGAAAAGACTTCCGGAACAGGGGCGGTGACGTCACTGCGCAGCTCTATAGGAGAGGTAAAATGTTGCATTGTTAGGCACGCAACCTTCCCTTGGTGTAGCGCTTCTGTGTACTCTCTCATCTGGGGATTTCACTAGTTGTCAATTGATTCATATTATGTGGCATATAAATGTTAATATACAGTATTTTAGTATTTTTCTAGGGTGGGATGTCTGTATTCATTTATCTAAATACAATTTATACATCATCCATCCATCTTCACCTGCTTATCCGTAGCCGGGTGGTGGGGGCAATAGTTCCACCAGTAGCTCAACCAGTGAGCTACAGAGTTGCCCGGTTGACACACAGCATGGTTGGCTGATTGGTGACTCTTTTTAATATTCTTCATATTCATATTCAAAACAATTGGATTCAGCTCTAAAAAGAAGCTGACAGATTGTGTTGCTGTACTTCCATTTTTTCAGGGATGTAATATACAACATATTACTAATAACAATTCATCAATACATACTCCAGTTGTATATAGGCTAATTCTTGATGTAAATGAGTACATAATAGCTGCACTTAATAATAAGTGCAGCTATTAGCTTACACTTTACAATAATATAAGTAATGAGAATATGAAATGAAAACAAATGGACACTTAAAAGTCCACTTGATTTCATCTTATTAAGGAGTTGCTAGAATGGTACATTTGGTTACCAAATCAACCAATCATTTATGCAGGGACACAAGATGTCCCGTTAACTCTATTTGAGCACTTGCCCCCTTGCCCTATACATGCCAAACATTACAGAATTTACCTCAGAATCTGGAGTTTACAGTGTGGACTCCTCAGTACAACAGCGAGCTGGCGCAGTTGTGATTCCTGCAGGCAGATGAAACTGAGGTCCAGTTCTATCAGTTGAAGCCGGAGAAGAAAAGAGTGCAGAGCTGAGAGAAGAACTTCAAATCCTGTCGGTGTGATGATACACCCAGTAAGTCTGTAAGAATACATCAAATTTCTGAATTGAATATAAGAGACTTTGGAGTAAAACCCCAAAAGATGGAAACAGAAGGCAAGCTAGAATGAGCCTTATTGTTTTTTGTTCTCTACAGTATGATGGTCTGTTGTACAAACAGACCATTATTACTGTGATGTTAGTGATGTCTGTCCTACCATGCTGTAATTATTTATCTTGGATCTTTTAAGTTGTCTGCATTTCTGTATAATCCTATTTATGTACAACTGTACTTTGCCTTTTATAAATTGAACACCAAATAAAAACAAAGGTGCCTGTGGAAAGTCAAAAAGGGAGGATGAGAGTTTGTAACTTTGTTTGGACAACTTTTAAATGACAAAGACAAAGACAAACTACTTCTCTTGATCCATGACTAGACAGACTTTTGAGGTAACACAAAAGCAGCATTACAAGAAGAATTCCTTTGTTGATTTTTCAGGTCTAACATTAAGTCTATCCACTTTGTGTTCAAGTTCAAGTTCAAGTTCAGTTTTATTTGTCTCCCGAGGGAGAAATTTGT
The DNA here is from genome assembly GCA_039105355.1 of Benthosema pterotum. Taxonomy (NCBI): domain Eukaryota; kingdom Metazoa; phylum Chordata; class Actinopteri; order Myctophiformes; family Myctophidae; genus Benthosema; species Benthosema pterotum. The sequence goes on along the minus strand of CM076983.1, from coordinate 18,952,297 downwards.
CTTGGAGACAGGACCACAGCTGCAAACATATACATACAATAGACAAAAAACAAACCAGCAGATAACTCAAGATACCTTGTGGAACTCCTGTGCTGCTATATGTCTCTTCTGAAAGGACACTATTAAATCTTACTCGCTGTGGTCTCCTCGAGAGAAACGAAAAGTACCACTTTATCAACCAAGGGTTCGTACCGAGCTGGACTAGTTTGCGTAGCAGAATATCTTGGTGGATTGAATTAAATGCAGAGCTAAAATCAATAAAAAGCAGCCTGGCGTATGCCCCATTGTTTTCTAGATGTTTTAAGATGTAGTGCGCTACTGTGGCGATTGCATCACCAGTACTACGCTTCCTGGAGTAAGCAAACTGGAATTGATCTAAACGGGGTTCTACATTTTTCCTAAGTATCTCAGAGAGAATCCTTTCTAGTGACTTGACCACAGCTGTTGATGACAGTTCCAGCTTCTGTATTATGTACTTGTTTGCCAAAGAAAATTGTTTGTCTCAGAAAATATGTGTTTGTGACCACCTGTATTGTAACCTTGCTATGTTGTTGTTACTGTCAGGCGTTGTATGAGATTTCTGTCACCAGAGAATTGATAAGAATTTTCTGAATGTCTGTTAAAGAAAAGTGTACCCTATGTCAGGCTGACCACAACCTTAATTGTCATGTATCCAGTTTGAACCAGATTGTTCCAGAATAATCTTTGGTAATAGAGTCAATAATTCCGCTGGAATAAGAGACAGCAAATTCCATTTGTAACTGTGATGGCCGTCGCAACTGTTCAATAACATCACGGCCGTTTTGCATAACAGTTGTGACTGTTTTGCATAACAGTCGACAATTTTGCACAGCAGTCGCGACCGTTTTGCGTAACAATCAACATGTTCCCCTACTAAACCTAACCCTAACCCTAAACATAACCTCAGTAAAACCTCTGCCTAACCGTAACCTTAACCCCTAACCCTGAACATAACCTCAGTAAAACCTATGACCAAACCTAACCTTAACTTTAAACCTAGACTACTAGTGAAAAATAGATCAACGAACACCATGATAGAAGTAAAACAAAACATCACAGTGACCACAAAAAACGGTGTCTATCTAATCACATCACATGTAACAAATGTAATCTACAATATGAAACCAGAAACACAATAGCAGACAGACTTAACCAGCATAGATATAACATAAAAAATGCCAAGGAGATGTTGCTAATAGTACAGCATTTTATGGGACATGGAATTGGGGCAATGGAAGTGTGTGGACTATCTGACAAAATGTAGACAGAAGGAGAGAGGAAGTTTGCAGAAAAGCAATGGATTTTAAAACTTAATACAACATTTCCACAGGACCTAAACCACTATGGAAGATAAGAAAGATCTCAGACATAGACTCTTCTTCAACAAAGGTTGCAAATGCAAACATTCTCTGTATTGTACTCAAACATAATGCTGTAAGATACAAATCACTGAAGTCTTATACCACAGACCTAACACTCAACATACTGTAACCTCAGTAAAACGTATGCAAAAAAGTCACAACTATTATGCAAAAAATTCACGACGGCCATAGGGGTCGCAAATGGATTTCCCCCGAAATGGAAATGATGGACATTTTAATCTCCTAGCAACCATGATGAACATATTGTATGTACTGTACTGTTGCATTGATAATGATAATTCCCTAGAATTATAGTGTGTGTGTGTGTGTGTGCGCGCGCGTGCGCGTGTGGAGACTAGAGAGAGTGCAGTGTCTCTGCCCCGTCCCTACCCACGCACACACCACATACAATGCACAGTGCACTGTAAGAAGACAGTCAATGGAGTGTCGATACTCTCGGCTGCGATACACATCTGCATGCTGCATATGCAGCTGTCAACCGATCCTGTAGGTTCACACTCCACAACATCAGACGGATTAGACCCTTCATCACCCAAGAGTCAGCCAAGCTTTTCATCCAGACAACAGTCATATCTAAACTGGACTACTGTAACTCCCTCCTTACTGGTCTACCGGCATGTGCACTTAAGCCCCTTCAATTGATCCAAAATGCCGCAGCCCGTCTGGTCTTTAACCAGCCCAAATTCTCACATGTCACTCCGCTTCTCCGCTCCCTCCATTGGCTCCCAGTCGCTGCACGCACAGTGTTCAAAACTCTCACGCTTGCATTCAAAGCAACCAAAGGTTTGACTCCACCTTACCTCAGTGGCCTCATAAAACCCTACAAGCCCTCCCGCGCACTCCGATCAGCCGACACTGGGAAGCTGGCAGTACCAGTAGCATTGATGATGATAATTCCCTAGCAGCCATTGTTGATCACACATTGTAGTCAAAAGGGATGCATGTCTGACCAATGCTCATACAGTCATACAGGTACTTTGACCAGATTATTATTCTAATCAGTGTGGGATGCCATGATATTGTTAACGAAAGATTTGTTAATTTTAATCACACTATATATTAAACAATAAATCATAAAAACAGTGAAACTAATAATCTCACCTCAGTATCTCCAGTTGACAAAACGGGGAGATAAATCCAAGCGCAAACTCATCTATGTAGGGATCCGGTAAGATATAATAATTTAAGTCCAATACTCGTAGTTTCGGGAGCATCTTGAGGAATGAAGCCAACATCTCAATGTGTGGCAGATCGTGCCGGCCAGAATCTCTGTAAATGTAGATTATGTAAATATTAAATCAACACAGTTTAGATCAAGTTTATGTTCAAGGGAATGTAATGACAATTCACAATGTAGTTGGCCAAATATTGACAGGTCATATGAGAACAAGGAACCAGAAAGGGAAAACATATGTATACAGTAGATCCCTAAATCCTAATCTACTCACTAACCAACATGGACTGTGTCTGTGACTGACCAACATGGACACAGTCCTATAGTCTACTGACTGACCAACACAGTCCTATAGTCTACTGACTGACCAACACAGTCCTATAGTCTACTGACTGACACAGTCCTATAGTCCAGGGGTCGGCAACCCTAGGCACGCGTGGCAACGATGGCACGCCGAGTGGTATCGGCTGGCACGCGACCAGATTCTGGGAGAAGTTTTTTTTTCTCCTCAGTAATAAAATAACTACATTCCTCAAGAATATGCACATTGTAAAATAAAGATTATACTGCAGTATTTGCACTAAGTCTTCAAAACGAAATTGAAATCATGCCATTAGCAAATCGCAATGGCGGCGGTTATTCATTAATTTATTAATTTAATCAACAGCAGTGTTGGGACATGTGCACTACGTAACTTAATATATTACATAATATATTACCAAAATGCAGTAACTTGTATATAAATATATTACTGAACTAAAACAATCTAATTATTTACTAATTAATTATTATACTTTTCTTTCTGCATTACTGCATTACTTTCAATATTACTTTCTGTCAATCTGTCTCGATGAAAATGACAACTGCAGAAGTTAAATAATTACTTATTTTCTATCATTTGTCATCAAATTATTTATTCAGGAGTGACGTTTTTTCAAGTTGATTTCATATGGATTTGGCCAGATAGCCAAGTGTGCTTGCTTTATTGTAGGTATGCCACTGGCCTACGCAATATTTGATTAATAGTAATACTAAATATTTCATTATATATTTTGTATTTTTTTAAGTAATATGTAATAGTAATATTAATATATTACACTTGCTCAGACAGTAATATTGTAATATAATATATTGCTTTAAAATGAAGGTAATAATTAATAAGGGCACGTTCGGAAATACCACACCGGAGCGCACTCGCCTATTAGTTTGCATTGCTCAGTGTACTCAGTGCGCAATTTCCGAACGCGCCCTATGTAATATATTAACAAGGTAAAGTAATATTCCCAACACTGATCAATATTCAACCGGAGCGAGTCTGCTCCTGCTAATGACACTTCTGCGCTGCGCTCTGCATTCTGGACAATCACAAGTGACTTGAGTCTGCAGCTGCCTCTGTGCATGCACGCGGAGCCCAGTCCAAGTTGTTTCCCTTCAAAAACAGTAGTTATCCTTCTCTTCTAATCTACTCGCGTTGGTGCTGGTTGATTCGGTTGTGTCACAGCAGCGGCAATACATGTCGTCTGTCTGCCCTGCAGACTGCAGACTGCAGAGCGGCTCTGCAGTCTGCAGTCTGCAGGGCAGACAGACGACGTTGTCTGGTCATACTAACGGGGCTCTGCCAGAGCCCCGTTAGTATGACCAGACAACGTCATCCACGCTGAAAGAACTGGTCGCTTTTTGAGTGGCTTCATACACTTAATGTTAGCCCCTCTCCGTCTGTCCGTTCAATATTGTTAGCATAAAGCTTGCAGCCTCTGTGTATTCTGTTAGTTCTGTTAGCTAACAGGCTAACTATCCTTGTGTAGGCCTATTTCAAAGGCAGAGGCTACTCTGTGTGTGTGTGTGTGTGTGTGTGTGTGTGTGTGTGTGTGTGTGTGTGTGTGTGTGTGTGTGTGTGTGTGTGTGTGTGTGTGTGTGTGTGTGTGTCGCAATGAAAACGGCCCGCCTTGTTTGAAGGGTGACCAGATGTCCCCGTTTCTGTGGGACAGTCCCAGGGTGACCATATGTCATTCTTTGCTTGGGACAGTCCCTCATTTCAAAGACTTTTAAGTCATCCCACAAATTGAGACCCTGTCCCACATTGTGACTGACAGACTACCGTGGTCAATTTCCTAATAGCCCCTATGATTGGCTTTCTGTTGTAGTTCTCTCACTATCCCTTTTCATGCCAGATATGTTTCTTGTTATTTTAACAGGCTTAAAACATAAGGACCAACATGAATAAATAACAAAATGATGGGCACTATTAGGAATATGTATGGACAAATATGGAATGAGGGATTTTAATACCAACTTAAGTAATATGTTGCTACCCCCAATTAACTGTCCCACTTTACGCTCACATAGTAATAGGCTACTTCTGTCCTTCAAATTAACAGTTTCAGCCACCATGAGTCTGATTAATCAGTCCAATCAGTCTGCCTGTTCTGATAAGAAATAAAATATGGCCTAAGCATGACGTATAACTGCAGAATGGCCATTAAAATATGTGAAAATGTTGAAAACGCGCTATTTATTGACTATGGAAATTTATTGTTATTTTTTACTGTGGCACTCGGAGTGTCAAGGAAAAAAATCATGGCACTCCATGTCAAAAAGGTTGCCTACCCCTGCTATAGTCTACTGACTGACCAACATGGACACAGTCCTATAGTCTACTGACTGACCAACACAGTCCTATAGTCTACTGACTGACCAACACGGACACAGTCCTATAGTCTACTGACTGACCAACACAGTCCTATAGTCTACTGACTGACCAACATGGACACAGTCCTATAGTCTACTGACTGACCAACATGGACACAGTCCTATAGTCTACTGACCGACCAACATGGACACATGTCTACTCACTTGAACCAGCGACCACATGATTTGCCCCTGTACACATCTGAAGTGAAGTTTCGGCACAAATTCAGATGTTTCAGATGGGAGGAGGGGTTGGAGGTCCTTGCTGAAGCCAGAGAAGAATAGCCTTCATCTGTGACTCCACAGCCTGACAACCTGCACATGCATAGGGGAGAACTGGGTAAGACGCACAGGGGGACCACCCTGACCGGCAGTGGCTCAGGGGTAGAATCACTGGATGGTAACCGCAAGGTTGCCGGTTTGATCCCGGGCTCCTGTAGAGTTAGTGTCGAAGTGTCCCTGAGCAAGACACTGAACCACTAATTGCTCCTGATGTGCTAGGTACCTTGCATGGTTTCCGCTGGATAAATGCACCATTATATAAATGCACCATTTACATTTAGCCTTATTATTTAGAAAACTGTCATGTGACCTTAAATCTATAGTAAGGATACTTAATTTACACTTGGCTGTGAAGTTGGCAAGGACCTGGGGCAAGTTTTGGCCCCCTTGCACATAAAGACCAAACATCTCCAAGTGTCTGTAAAATTAGTTGAAATTGACAAAAGTATTTTTATTAAACTAATAATAACACAGCAACTTTGTTTTTTAATCATAACTTAATATCTCATTTTAAATAATATATTACAGAAATTGCTGTAAGTATTGTGACGGCCCCTGGGCCTGTAAGGCTATAGGTGCTCTCGGTTGTACTCCCTATGTGTGCGGCTCTGCTTCACCATCTCATTTGCAGGGCTGATTGGAGGGCGGAGCTGGCAACTTGCAGAGGGGCAGACACCTGGCCAGTGTCCGCCCCAAACATTTTAAAAGGCTTGCCTGCTAACCCTTTGTTCTCTTCCTTCCCTTCTCCTCCTCTCCTCAGGTGGCTGCAGGGGCAGCCACAGAGCCCAGGGCTCTGTGCATTTGTTTTTGTTTTCAGGTAGCAGTTCCCTACCGGCGTTAATTTGGAACCAAGATGCATTTTCATTATTATTTATTAATTATTCAATAAAATTTGTTAAACTTTCCTCTGCCTGGTGTCCCATTCTTGTTATGGCCCTGAGCCAGCCATAACAAGTGGGGGCTTCGTCAAAGCTAACAGTAGTAAACTACAAGGCTTTGTAGTTTAGGTGGTTTATGTCTTAACCAGTCAGTTCAGTTTGTTTGGGGAACCAGCAGAGGTTTTGTCTTCTCAGGCCACGGTGCATAAGAGCGTGAGTATATGCTTTTCGTTTACAAGTCACTTTTTGTTGGGCCGACTCTGTTAGGCACAGCACGTTTCCCCTTTGGGTCTCGTGGTAAAATAAAAGTAGTGTGGGGAGAAAAGGGTTAGAGCTATATGCTCGGGAGCACTTCTTTGGCCTTGGGCGGTGGCCAGCTTGCTGGAGGCTTTTCCCTCGCCAACGTTTTAGGTGCATAAGTACCCACCACCAGTATCCCCTGAAGACTAGGGTTGAGATTTAGAGAAGTTTGGGTTAGGCAGCTAGAGGGGAGGCTCAATTTAATTTGGCTTGTTTTGCATTTAGTCATTTAAATGCGCTACGCTCGTTTGTTTCCGTGGCTTAGAGTTGTTAGTTTCGGTTCACCATGGAAGTTTCAGATTTTTTTTCTGCTCCATCTGAGGAGGATTTGGATGCCTTTAACAAGGACCAATTACTGTTAATTGCAGAGCATTATTGCATTGACATTCCTGACAGGAGAGCAGGGAAGGACAAAGTCAAGGTCCTTATCAAGGACAAACTGTATGAGCAGCATGTATTGAGCTCACCACAGTCTGAAAGTGGGGCTCAAGAGGACATTGTAGCCACAAATGCAAACACACTGTCCACATCGGTTGCCGGGCTTACTTTTGAGCAGCAGAAGGAGTTGTTAACCTTACAACTAAAATTGAAAGAGAGAGACATTGAATTACAAGTTCAGTTGAAAGACAAGGAATTGGCAATGGAAAAATTAAAACATCAAGCAGAGATGGCTAGGTTGGAAATTGAGGACGCACGGTTGAAATTGGTGAGAGACGGTAAGGTAAGTGAGGTAAAGAGGGAGGAGTCGGGTGGTGACAATGGCAACATTTTGAATAGTCTTCGGTTGGTACCTAAGTTCAATGAGAATGAGGTGGAAGTGTTCTTCACTCTGTTCGAGCGGGTGGCAGACGCTCGGGGCTGGGGTGATTTGGACCGGACGGTCCTGTTGCAGTGTGTGCTCACTGGGCGGGCGCAGGGGGCGTTTGCTTCACTATCAGCACAGGACAGCACTAACTATGCCATGGTCAAAGCAGCAGTGCTACGTGTATACGAACTTGTGCCTGAAGCTTATAGGTTGCGTTTTCGGGGTTGGCAGCGAGGCGATGACCAGTCCTACCTCGAGTTTGCGCGTGACCTGACTACTCATTTCGAGCGCTGGTGCGTGGCATCTGGCGTGGAAGACTATGATGATCTGGCTGCTCTTATGGTGCTGGAGCAATTCAAAAACTCAGTCCCCGAACCGGTTGCCTTGTACATAAGTGAACAGAAAGCAAAGACCGCAGCTGAGGCTGCAGCGCTCGCCGATGAGTTCTCATTGACACACAAAGGGCGGGGGGACAACCGTGGTTATGCTGGGGGTTCTGGAGGTGGCAGAGAGGCTGGCCAAGTCATTGGTGGAAAGTACATTCCTCCTAAGTCCAGCATAAACGTGAACTCAGAAAACAGTGGACCGGCTGGTCATAATTCTGAGAATGTCTGCCATTACTGCCATCTTTCCGGGCACTGGAAAAGGGAGTGTCCTGCACTTCAGGGGCGTAACCAGACTAGTGGGGTTAAGGGGAAACCTGCGGCATTAGCTGCATCGTTGCCTGGTGCCAGTGATGTGATTGCTGAGGTACCTGTGTTGTCACAACCTGACAAGTCTTTCTTGCCTTTCTTATCTGCAGGCCATGTGTCCATGATCAGCGGCGGAGAAAAAGTGCCAGTTACTATACTGCGTGACACGGGGGCGCTTGATTCATTCATTTTGTCTTCTGCTCTCCCTTTCTCAGAGAAGACTCAGACGGGGACCTTTCTGCCTGTGTTGGGCATGGAGATGGAGGTGTTCCATGTCCCGGTGCACAAACTAATGCTACATTCTGCTTTCTTTGAGGGTGAAGTGTGCATGGGGGTGAGACCAGCTCTTCCAGTTAAAGGGGTGACCATTGTACTGGGAAACGATGTGGCAGGGGGTTGTGTGTTTGCAGATCAGTCTGTTCAGCTGCAACAGCCTACAGTCAAAATGGAGTGCCAGGATGAACCTGCATACCTGTCTAACCTCCCTAGGTCTATTTCTCATGCAGAATTGGTGAAGGAGCAGAAAGCTGATCCCTCACTGAAGGAATTGTTCAATTGTGTTCTCCCTAAACAGGAGGTGAAAAATCTTGCGCAGGGATACTTCATTGAAGGTGGTGTGCTGCTGCGCAAATGTGTGCCACACGGCCATGGGTTCAGTGGAGAACCTATTGTCCAAATTGTGATTCCTTCCAGGTTCCAGGATGCAGTTTTGCGCATTGCTCACTATGAGTCAGGGCATAAGGGGGTACGCAAAACATATGAGGCTGTGTTCAAAAAGTTCTTTTGGCCCCGTATCAAAAGAAGTGTGGCGGTGTACATCAAATCCTGTCATACTTGCCATAAATCTGAAACAAAAGCTAATTCTGTCAAATTGTCTGATTGGGTCCCTAATTTGGAGGTTTCTCAGCCCATGTATGCTAAAGTTAAGGGAAGTTTTGGGGGAGAAATGTTTGCCTCAAAGGAGCAATTTCCAAAGTTGGTTGGTCACAAATCTGTCGATGTCAAATTTGAAGACCCTGTGACACAGATGTACAAGACACAAGTGTTCCATTCCCATCCTGTTTGCATTGGTAATGCGCACAGGAAGGAAATCCATGGGAAAAATAATTGGAGAACTGAAACTAAAGTAACTTAAGGGGGATGCTTTATTTGGAGGCCCTTACTTAACCCTGTATATGTTCCTCTGTTTTGCATTTTGTCTTATCCTTTCTCTTAAAAGCTACAAGGTACCAGTTGCTGAGAAGGGTGCGGCTTAGGCATGACTCATGAGGCAGATGTGACATGGTGGGGGGTTTGTTCTAGGGGCCTGTTCCTTGTATTTACAGTTTTTGCTAAGCTTTTCTATTTCTATTTACTTATATTTACGTATTTTGGGCCAGGGTTCCCTTTGGGACCCTGTTTTGTAGGGGGGGGGTGTGACGGCCCCTGGGCCTGTAAGGCTATAGGTGCTCTCGGTTGTACTCCCTATGTGTGCGGCTCTGCTTCACCATCTCATTTGCAGGGCTGATTGGAGGGCGGAGCTGGCAACTTGCAGAGGGGCAGACACCTGGCCAGTGTCCGCCCCAAACATTTTAAAAGGCTTGCCTGCTAACCCTTTGTTCTCTTCCTTCCCTTCTCCTCCTCTCCTCAGGTGGCTGCAGGGGCAGCCACAGAGCCCAGGGCTCTGTGCATTTGTTTTTGTTTTCAGGTAGCAGTTCCCTACCGGCGTTAATTTGGAACCAAGATGCATTTTCATTATTATTTATTAATTATTCAATAAAATTTGTTAAACTTTCCTCTGCCTGGTGTCCCATTCTTGTTATGGCCCTGAGCCAGCCATAACAGTATTGACACCTTGAATTCAATATGAGAAAATGACTGCTGTCAATCGCTTCCTATAGGTTTCAATGAGATGCTACACCTCTCTACAGGGCAGTGTGGACTACTCTTCTATAGGTTTCAATGAGATGCTACACCTCTCTACAGGGCAGTGTGGACCACTCTTCTATAGGTTTCAATGAGATGCTACACCTCTCTGCGGACAGTTTGGACCACTCTTCTTTTGCAAACCGCTCCAGTTGACCCAGATTAGAAGGGTGCTTTCTCAAATGCCATTTTCAGATCCCTCCACAGGTGTTCAATGGGATTCAGACCTGGACTAATTGTTGGTCACTTTAGAACAGCCCAGCATTTATGTTGAACCATTCCTGGGTGCTTCTTGATGTGTATTTTGGGTCGTTGTCCTGCTGGAACACCCATGATGTTTGACGAAAACCCAGCTTCATGAAACATAAAACATTTCTCCTATCGATGTGTGATCGATGGACGATCACAACAGATACCCATTCAAAGCACTGTCTGAGCCTGTCTCAGGGTGCTACAAACAGGGGCGTGTACAGTATTAGCATGTAAAAGGGGGGAACGACTTTGCCCTTTTCACCATCAGAAAGAGTACCCTCTCCGTCCTGAACTGAAATCTATCTTTTTATGTTTGAAATAATTCCCCTCTGCCCGGTTGCTGGATCATCAGTGGCATGCAGTGTCTTGGTGAGCCCAGGCTCTCAGTGTCACTCAAATCACTTACTATACTTTTAAGTTCTGATTAACAAAACAAAGTTCCTGTACTATTATAAAGAATTTGAGACACCAAATACTTTCGTCAATGACTTTCTGCCATGACTGTATAAGGCATTATTTTATTAAAGACAAAAATAAAGAATGAATTTGACATATGACTGTCATACAGTATGACTAATATGGCATATGCCATAGGACTGTAATTCATGTAATTGCCTTTATATTGTTTAAAAATTAGAAATATATAAAGAAAAAAAAACTATTTTCAAAAGTGTCATTAAATCATTTTCATTGAATATTATATAAAATATATTTATATAATATAAACCAAATATGTGGTTCAACTTACCCCTTGACTTGGATTAGCATAGCCCATGGCAAATTGAGCCATATGGCCACTTTGCATTTATGTGGGACTTTGTCATAGACTTACATAAAGCTTACACATCTTACACATCACAACTGACAGAAACAATGTGAAATAAGTATACATCTTTACATTTTACAGCCGTTGCTTCCAAGAGTGTCTCAAGAGTGACTCTGTTCTTTATTTAACAAGCTGCTGTTCAAGTAGAGATCCACACAAAGAACAAAAATATTTACCTCAGGGTCCGCAGTCTACACTGTGGATTCTTCAGCAAAGCACAGAGCTGGAGCAGCTGTGATTCCTGCAGGCAGATGAAACTGAGGTCCAGTTCTCTCAGATGGAGAAGATTAGAGCTGAGAGCTGAGAGCAGAACTTCAAAACCTGTCAGTGTGAAGGTACAGCCAGCAAGTCTGGAATACAGATGAAATATCTGGAGTGAATATCAGTCTTTGGAGTAAAGATAAATGGTGCATATATATGGCACCTTTATCCGTTACATACTGTAGGTTGTGCATGCACAACCTATGTAACATGTGGTGCCAAAGTGCAAACTACACACTACCAGTTCGTACCATAATATTATTCTATTGGCATTCTGTGATGTTATCTTTATTCACCCTCTTACTATGTGTTAGAGGCCGGGGTCCACCGACCGGCCCTCAGATGCTGGCACCCAGTGCCCCTGGCCCGTCCACAAGCACTAATGGGGAGCCCTCTGTGCGCCCCTCCAGCAGTGAGAGGCCTGTAGAGGGACCTTTGACCCAGGCTCCTCCGCAGGCCTCACCCAGATCATCGGCTGAGCGTGCTCAAGAGAAGAGGGACACGAAGCGTCAGAAAACATCAAATGTTTCAAACCGTGGTGATAGACAGTAAGAGAGTTATGACAAGATGAGGAAGAATAGGCCACATTATGAGGAATAATGTTGAATAGTAAAACTAGTTAATCAAAGTAACAGTATAATCTTGTGTAACCTAGCATGGAATGATATTATAATATGAATATACTATCATATGATTAAGTTTTTTGTGCATGCTTATGTTAGTTGAACAAATGCATGGTGTTACATATAAGACAGAATACTATTGTCTCCTAGATGCAGAGTGCTTTGACTTTAGTTTGAACTGGTGTCCTGTGTGTGCGCTATGGCCTTGAGGAGGAACAGCACCTGGTGTTTTCGCTGACCACTGCGTGAGAGAGAGCCATTAAGGCGCGCAAGGCTGAGTAGTTATCGCTATGAGAGTCTGCCTCCCCTCCCTACATGTTCGCTGTATGTGGCCATGAGCGCTGATAGCGAAGTGGGAAACTGTCTGGTTGCATAGATAATTGGGATTTTCCCCATGATGGACGAGCCCTCCCTAGCCGGGCTCCAGACGTCCAAGGCCGAGAGAACAAGCGCCTTATATCAATCCTAAATATGTGAGAACTTGGACACGTCTACCTCAAATATGGTCAGAAGGGAGGTCACAAGAGGAACCACCCCATGTGTCTGGCTAATTCTAATTGGACAGTAATATTGTTTGAATGTTTTGACTGGCTCTAAGCATGAGGGGATGGGAGGTAACCTACATAATGTTAGGGTTTAAAAAGGCATGTTCAGGCCCCAAAAAATTACAAGTCCGTGGGGTCCTGAAATTGCCACCAGCTACGTGAGGACTCTGAGAAGAAAGGAAGTCTAGTTAGGGAACTTAGACTACTTTTTGGACTTTGTCATTTTTGCCGCGCTTTAGCTCCTGAAAGTATAGTCCGTTTTGCTGATGTAAACTTCTATTTATTTTTCCTTTCAAACGTCTCTCGCTTGAAAGGTTCTTTTTGGTGTAAACCGTTTCTAATTAAATCATCATTTAAACTTTTATTTACTCGTCGAACTGAGTTCTTCAAGAGAAGTTTTAAATGTTGAGGAGAAGGTTTTCCCTTTGAACTGAAATAAGAAGACATCAGAAGGACATCTCTGCTGATCAAGACTTCAAGTTTGTGTTCCACGGCCAGCCAGATCCAAGAGGGAGAAGCAGCCAGAAGAAAAAAGAAGCTTTTTTAACAGCCAGAAGAAGAAAGAAGCCTTTTTGACAACAGCAAGAAATAAGAGGCTTTACCTAGAAAGCAAGAAGTCCTTTTTTACAACAAGAAGTATTTTGCCACTGCCACAAGGGCCTGAGTTAGAACTGGTGAGATATTATTCAACTTATAAATGAAAGCTCATCTTCCTAAAGCACCTCTCAGTAAATGACTCGGCGCGGGCCGTGTGTCATTTAAACACAGTTGAGGGAAGAGAATTCTAAAGGTCCCTGGGTGTCTCCGCAATTGCTGAATGGGATCACCCATGCAGGGTTACTTTTCTAATTGTTCTTCACTCAATGTTGTGTTTGCCCTGGTGTGCTTTCCTGACATACAAGAGTATTTGCTGTACAATTGGTTCTTATTTAAGAGTTACTTTTGTCATTGCAACTAGCATATGCAATATCCACTTGGAACTTGGTTCAACCACATTTCTCAGATGAAAATGCTCCACCTGGTCTCTAAACATTAGAGTATGCTGTGACAGTAGAACCATTCAGGTAGGGGGGTCTTGGGGTCTTGTGTGCGGGTGTAGAACCCAGTTAGACCCATAGCGGCCTATGATATTACTCTACCTTGCTAGAAACCAGAGTGTTTTCTATCTATTTGCGGAGTAAACAGTGTGAAGTGTGTGTGTAACTTTCAAAATAGCCTGGCGAACGGGTGAGAGACTAGCAACCTCTCACACGGGGCTCCCGGGCGGGGCCGAGGTTAACCCATTAGGTGCAAGGGTTTTCAGTAACTCGGTGGGGTGATTAATTATGGCTTAATTGATCGCCCGTCCCTCTTTTCACTATCAAACTGGAAAAGTGCCCTTCTGGGCAGAAGTCTCCACCATGCCAGGTTAGGTTCTGGCCTCCTGGTGATTTCTTCTTACGACTTTTATTCTTATGCCATTTATTCTTATGACTTTGGCATTTGGATAATTATAGGCATTTTATCCAAAAAAGATGTGTTTTGCAAATATCCTCCTGTTGATGGCACTATAACAAGCCATTGTGAAAAGAGTGGGATATCCTTCTGAGCCTAGTAAGAAAGTGTGTTTAAGATTTTATGTAAATTGCTTGTTGATGCTTTTTGTTCTAAACAGGCCATTTATATATACCCAGGGGGCAAACTACCCATTTTTTAAGAAACCTGCATTTGCCATAACATAAAAGGTTGTCCACCAGAAATATTATCTATGACCCAGTAGGATCACAACCTATATGGACAACCCGGTCAATCTTTTGCTGGAAACCCAATATGGCCGCCGCAATATTAGCCCCTATTAGTTATAATGGAGGGTGAATAGGGCAAAATTTTAAACTGAGAGATAATTCCACGAAACTTCACAGGTTGATCAATGATGTAAATACAAACATTTTTTGTATTGGAACTTTCCATGAAATCCAATATGGCCGCCACAATATGGACGACTTAAGATTAGCACCTAGAAAATAGGTTTGACTCTAATTTCTGAACAAAATGAGCTAGAAACACAAACTTGGTGTCTCTGACCACAACAGACTAGTCCTATAGCCCATATTTCAAATTTAAGTGTACCTATATAATTTTATCCCTAATTTCCCTGTTTGCTGGAGTGTTTCCACACACATCCCTCCAGCTGCAGGTTGATTAGCCCAGTTCTACTGTTTATATTAATATTCATCCATGATGGGGGAGCTCATCCAGACCTCTTAATTGATCTCTTCCTCTTTAATTCCACACAATTCTATAACATTGGAGGTATAAAAATTATTATCATCATACTTCACCATGTCAAAATTCACCATGTTAATGTTTTTTCTCAGAACTCCAATTCTAGGAAAAACATTATGGGGTAACTTTTTCTTATCTCTACACAACATCTATAAAGTATATTAATGACATGTAAAATGTTGAAAATGGGAGGAATTCTCCTTTAATTGGGCATGCACAGCTGATTGGATTGACATTATCCGTGTCAAACTTGTTCTGTGCTTATTAGTTATCTCTCTAATCAATTAAAACACCAAATAAGAAGTACCTGGTCAAGTAACATTCCAGGCTGCAAATACAGAAACCTCCCTGTGGTGCAGCCTGGGAAACGTTGGTTTGAATAAGATATACTGTACATCCAAGAGGACATAATCTAATACTGGCAGTGGGACAATATCGGTATAGCTACAACTCTGTATAACTATAATGCGCAATCAACAGATGAAGATGCCTGCTGCATCGCAACAGTGTCACAGATGCTTGCCCCACTCTGGACCTGCACTGTCAGTCGTCTCAATCAACATAGAAGGTTTCTCCAGAAACAAGGCAGAGATACTAGCAATGATTGCCATCGTTTCTGTATGCAGGAACCCTACATCGGCCATGCACAAAATCGCTGGACCCACCATCGCTGGAATGAAACTGGTTGCTGAGATCCGACACAGACAGTATGGATCAGCTGTTTTCAGCAGGCCAAACCTCAAGATTGAGGAGGTCTGTACCCACATCACAGAAGGGCACATGGAAACCTTCACGGTCACCCATCCAAAATCCAGATGTCACATCAGTCTACAAACCACCTGCAAGCCCTTTTCTACACACAAAACTACCAGAAAGATGCGCGACTTCAATGCTCATAGTACATCATGGGGCTATGGGAACAGCAACCACAGCAAGATGGAGATGAAGTCGAAACCTGGCTTGATTCCAAACATCTGACTCCAATCCATAACAAGCGAGGATACAACCCAGTCCTTCTCTGTGTAAGCAACGACCTCACATTCCAGAATTGAGAAGGAAGTTCTGGACAATATGCCCCACACCCAGCACCGGCCGATTGCCATCACTGTTAGATCCTCTCTCCAAGCAACCACTGTCCCATTCCGTAGGAGATTCAACCTACGGAAAACTGACTGGCTGTCATTCCAAGAGGAGATAGAGCAGTCCATATCTAGCACACCAATATTTCCCAATAACTACTCCAACTTCACAGGACTTGGTAAGAAGGTCAGCCAGACATCACATACCCAGATGATGTCAGACACAGTATATCCCTGGCTTATCAGAAATATCCAGCAGCCTGCTACTATGAAGAGTACAACAAGGACCCTTTCTCCCCCACCACCATGGAACTTGGAGAGACCCTGATCAGTGAAGTTGGGGAAGAACGAAGGAAAGTCTGGAATGAGCTGATAGAGAACACCAACATGACAAACAGCAACATGAAGGCATGGGCCACAATCCGTCGTCTCTGAGCAGACCACACTACACCACCCATAATCACAAAGGTCACAGCAAACTGTTGCAACACAGTTGATGGCCAGCGGTCATAACCAACACCGCTGCCGACCCACAGGAGAACACCATCGTACAGTGATATCAGACCAACCACAATTAGCCAGCCCTCTCACCAAACCCTACCAAACCCCGACTTAGAAGAACTCGAAACTGCAATCAGAAAGCTGAAACCTGGAAAAGAGCAGGGATTGATGACATACTGGTGAAAATGTTACAGCACCTCGGACCTAACGCAAAGTCGTGGCTCCTAGAGATGCTGAACACATGCTTAGCACAGAAAACCATCCCTTCTGTCTGGAGAAAGGCCAATGTCGTTGCAATCCCCAAACCTGGCAAAGACCCCAAAGAGCTACCGGCCCATTTCCCTCCTCTGCATCACCTACAAGCTCTATGAGAGGCTGCTGCTCCAACGTCTCATCCCAATCATAGACACCATGCTGACTAAAGACCAAGCTGGTTTCTGCCCTGGCACCTCCTGTGCAGGACAGTTACTCAACCTCAACCAACACATTGAGGATGGGTCTTAGGTGGTATTTATTTAAGCAGAATTATCTATTAAAATATCGTGCACGATAAGTGATGAATGTTGCAACTGCCTCGGGCGATAGTTACAAGACGCATAAAGAAAATCAAGAAAACACTAGTTAATATAACTTCTGAGAGAGAGAAAGACAGCCCAAATGGGGAGGGAATACACTGGTGTGATATTAATGCAGGTTTACATATGGCTGCTTGCATGTCAATCAGAGACAAGGCAGACCCAGAGGCGTGGGTCAGTCCTAACCTTGAGAACCTTCCCATGCCTGTAGAGCGGAGGCACAAACCGGTAGAAACTGGACTAGATAGTGAGAAACCACCTGATATGTCACAAAGAAACACTTGTTAATCCTGAAACAACACACATTGTACTAACAGAGAGAGAAAACATATAGCTAAATGTAAAATTTCCCTAACAACCACAACATGGTCAGAAAACCACTGGACATGACTTGTGACCTGAACCTGTGCCAGGTCATTAAAACCCTTCTCAACAACAGACGCTTCTACGCCCACCTAAATGACCAGAGGAGTAAATGGAAAGCCCAAAAGAATGTCCTCCCACAAGGAAGTGTGCTCGCCCCCTCCTTTTCAATATTTAGACCAGCCACTACCCCCAGAATGCTTCATCTATGTCGATGACCTCTGCATTACCATGTGTAGTATTACGCGGAAGCGCGGATCGAACCCGGGACTCCCACTCGCCAGTCCAACGCACAACAAGTCGCGCCAATAAGGCTGAGCCCGATTGAGGGGTTGTTGTCGCTGGTTCATGGCTGGGTGCTACATTCACCCCCTTGATCTTTTGGAGCGCGTCCTCGCGCTTCACACTTCACACCACGGACCCCCGTACGTGATGTCCCTCATGTGGACCCGCAAGGACGTATACGGGTATATTGGGGATAACACCCGCACTCCAAATCCTGCCGACTACGCCAGATTGTAGTAATACGCGGAAGCGGGGATCGAACCCGGGACTCCCACTCGCCAGTCCAACGCATAACAAGTCGCGCCAATAAGGCTGAGCCCGATTGGCGGGGTTGTTGTCGCTGGTTCATGGCTGGGTGCTACATTCACCCCCTTGATCTTTTGGAGCGCGTCCTCGCGCTTCACACTTCACACCACGGACCCCCGTACGTGATGTCCCTCATGTGGACCCGCAAGGACGTATACGGGTATATTGGGGATAACACCCGCACTCCAAATCCTGCCGACTACGCCAGATTGTAGTATTACGCGGAAGCGGGGATCGAACCCGGGACTCCCACTCGCCAGTCCAACGCACAACAAGTTGCGCCAATAGGGCTGAGCCCGATTGGCGGGGTTGTTGTCGCTGGTTCATGGCTGGGTGCTACACATGCAACAAGCAGACTTCCAGAAGATCGAATCCACCCTTGAAAGTGCCCTGTAAGAAATGTCAAGCTACTACAATAACAACCACCTGAAACCCAACCCATCAAAAACCCAACTATGCAGCTTTCACCTGAGGAACCGTGATCCCCCGTGAGTGTCACGGGGGATGATCACAAACTGTCCAACAGTACCCACCCCATATATCTTGGCGTTACACTGGACAGGACCCTCTCCTTCAAGAAACATCTGGAGAACACCAAAACCATTTGCATGTGCTGCCAAATCAGTCAACAGTCATTTTAGAAATGAGTGAAATCACTATTTCCTGTAGCTAACCATCTTGTAAATATGCAGAATAAGGGTACACTATGCCCAATGATAAAAAATAGCTGTTCCTATGAGTCTTTCATGGTCAGAAACTCTTCAATAGACACCGAGTTTGTGTTTTTAGCTCATTTGGTTCAGAGGTTAGAGCCAAAACCTTATTTCTGTGTGCTAATATTGTGGTCGCCATATTGTGGCGGCCATATTGGATTTCATGAAAAGTCCCAATACAAAAAATGTTTGTATTTACATAATTGATCAACCTGTTAAGTTTTGTGGAAATATCTCTTAGTTTAAAATTTTGCCCTATTCACCCCCCATTATATCTAATAGGGGCTAATATTGCGGCGGCCATATTGGGTTTCCAGCAAAAAATTGACCAGGTTGTCCATATAGGTTGTGATCCTACTGGGTCATAGATAATATTTCTGGTGGACAACCTTTTATGTTATGGCAAATGCAGCACACCCCCCTTTGCCCCCTAGGTACTTGCAAATTTTGAATGGGACACATCCGTAATGAGCACATGACTCGAGAGATACTGTGTAACGAATTGAGGGATTTTCCTTTTTTTTGTTGTTTTTTTTTTTTTTTTTTTTTTTTTTTTTACAAAAATGGGCCTCCTGGCGGCGCTATGAAAAGCTGAAATGAAAAATACAGGGAAAAGGTTCATCTTTGTCCTCTAAGGCAGAGGTTTTCAACCTTTTTCAGGGACCAACCTTCTGACTAAGAGCAACCTGGGGACCTGGGGATCACTATTGTGTCCCGTGGGCTGACCAGGGCTGTTCCAAAATAGCACTACTGTCCAGTATGGCCAGCAGGCTAGATTTCATTATCTATGAAGAAACATTCATTAATAAAGCACTTTTAAACTGAAGATGTTAGCCAAAGTTTACAAAAAGAAAAAAAAAGGGGGGGGGGGTATTTTTTTCATGGACAACCAGCAAAACCTTCGGGGGTCCGTGGATCAACAGTTGAAAACCCATGCACTGTGTACATGCAACATTTTATGCAGATCGATACAGGTATACGTACAATTGTGTGCTGCCTAAGGGTGGCACTATAACAAGCCTTTCTGGAAAATGGAAAATTTGGGGCAGAGGTTCATCGTCTGCATCCAGGGAGTGTCTGTGCAAAGTTTGGCATCAACCGGATTAACAGTGCCGGAGATTAGCTGTACAGAGTTGGACAGACAGATGGACGGATACTTGGACAGATGGAGTGCAAAACAGACTTCCCACCATGACTTCGGCCTGGTAGAGCCAACAATAAGAAGTAAAACAGAGCCGACTAAAAATTATAATATCTGACCTCAGTATCTCCATTTGGCAATTTGGACTCTTCAATCCATCAGCGAGCAGGTCCATGGATGGATCAGTTATCTCATTACAACTGATGTCTAATTCTCTTAGATGTGAAGGATTAGAGCTGAGAGCTGCAGCCACAATCCCATATAAATGCTCGTTGAGTCCACAACCAACAAGGCTGTAAATGTAGATTATGTAAAATCAGTGATTATCATCACAGTTTAGATCAAGTTCATGATCTTGACAGAAAGCACTTCATAACGTTTCTATGGTGGGTTTTTATGCAACAAAAACAGATCGAAAGCTTTCTATTCAAGCTATTCTGATTGCATTAAAAAGCGTCAAACTCACCAATATTGCAATATTGGTGAGTTTGACGCTTTTTAATGCAATCAGATAGGACTTTTTCTGTGAAGGCCAGAAAGTCGTTTTTGCCACTCAGTTGGCATTCCCATGTAACTTAAAGGTACAATTATGTGCAATTGTGCATATCTGATAGTGTGATATTATATTACTAACCGAGCCTTTATGCTGTTCCTCACACCAGGGATTAGTGCGTATCTCCCCACTGCTGTTGTGTTGTATTTGTCCAGGTCCAGCTCATCAAGAACCTCCTTTGACGCCACCAGCGCCGTGGCCAGATGTAAACACTGGATCTCAGACAGTTCTGCCTTTGATCTGACCGCCTCCTCTAGAGTCAGTTTGTCCTCCGGATGGATGATCACTTCAGAAAGATTTCCCAACCTAGTTCCAACCTCATTTATATCAACTGGAGCCTTCTGGTCAAATAATACGACTGTCATTAACAGACCCTGCTGCAAAAATAGCCAATACTGTTTTAACAGACCCTGAAACTGTAGCCATCTCTGCTGTTGCATGTTTTCTGACAGTCCCTGTAGCGATCTCTGCTGTTGCATGTTTCTTAACTGACTTGCGAACTGACACAGCAACAGGAGTTGATGCTGGGAGACCAGACCCCTGAAGGGCTCCAGTGAGATGCCATGAAGGAGGAGCACAATGAGGTCCAGGTGACCATACAGGAAGCAATCCATGACTGCTTCTTCTTCTTCTTCCTCCTCCTCCTCTTCTTCTTCTTCTTCTTCTTCTTCTTCTTCTTCTTCTTCTTCCTGCTCTTCTTCTTCTTCTTCTTCTTCTTCTTCTTCTTCTTCTTCTTCTTCCTCTTCCTCCTCCTCCTCCTCCTTTTCTTCCTCATAACTCTTCAGGGATTCTTCAATGGCAATTTTTATGGCTTCTTCTTCTTCTTCTTCTTCTTCTTCTTCCTCCTCCTTTTCTTCCTCATTACTCTTCAGGGATTCTCCAATGGCTCTCTGAATGAAGATGTTATCATCATCTTCATTATTACTCTTCAGGGATTCCTCAATGGCAATTTTTATGGCTTCTTCTTCATCTTCGTCTTCTTCTTCTTCCTCCTCCTCCTTTTTTTCCTCATAACTCTTCAGGGATTCCTCAATGGCTCTCTGAATTTTGATGTCGTCATCTTCTTCTCCTTTTTTCAGGATTGTCTTCACTTCCTCCTGCGTGATACGATGGAACTCGTAGGAATTGTACAAGAACTTCTGGAAGGGTATATGAGAAAAGCTGTAGAACTTTCTCTCAGATTCTTTTCTCTGAGGTTGAACAATATGTTCTTTCAAGATCCCAGCGAGCCCTCCCAGCGAGGCATCGTTCACATCAACACCACACTCTGCCAGTTCTTCTTGGCAGATCATGTTGCTACCTTTATCCAAATGCTCAAACGCCAACCTCTCTAGCTTCAGAAGAACTTCCCTATCCCTGTTCCTGTCCCTTTTTGACAATGGAGGATTGCTAGTCATTGCAACGACTCTCAGTCGTTGTGACATGGTCTTAAACAAGGTCCTCATATTCGCCTGCTGAGAGTTTGCTCCTGTTTTTTTTACTCATTGATGAATGTGTTACTTTAGTCCAGGAGTGTTTCTGTGTCTCTCTCCACATTGGGGACAGCCACGGCGTCCTGCTGAGCCACACTGGTCTCAGTAGAGGTAATGCAGCTTCAGGGTTGCATTTGAAAACCATCCCACTATATTGTGAAAGACAGACCAAAGAGAACACAACTCATTAGTGAAGAAATTGCTGTGGAAATAGTAAGAATTACTCACATGCAATTATAAGATGACTGAAATCAAAGCATGATATTAAATGGCAGGCCTTTTTTATGTTTTACTATGTGTAGTAATTGATTGATGTACAAGGAAATAATAATAATAAAATAATAATAAACTGTTCCAGGAATTAGAAATTGATCATTCAAAATATGCCCCTCATGGACTTACACTGTACACTAAAAGTTATTTTATTACATGAACAAACACAAACAAAGATGAGACAAATGTATCAGTAGGGAGAGATGAATGTTGAGTGGGAGGTGGGGTTTTGGGATGGTCGAAAAAGTTGGAAAAGAACTTTAGTTTAGAGTCATTTTAACTCCATAGACACAGAATAGTTGTGGTTCTATTAGCCTTGACACCCAGGCTTTCCCTCACATGTTCTCCCCGTGTCCCCTAGGGTAGATACCCTCAGATGTTCTCCCCGTGTCCCCTAGGGAAGATACCCTCACATGTTCTCCCTGTGTCCCCTAGGGTAGATACCCTCACATGTTCTCCCCGTGTCCCCTAGGGTAGATACCCTCACATGTTCTCCCCGTGTCCCCTAGGGTAGATACCCTCACATGTTCTCCCCGTGTCCCCTAGGGTAGATACCCTCACATGTTCTCCCCGTGTCCCCTAGGGTAGATACCCTCAAATGTTCTCCCCGTGTCCCCTAAGGTAGATACCCTCACATGTTCTCCCCGTGTCCCCTAGGGTAGATACCCTCACATGTTCTCCCCGTGTCCCTTAGGGTAGATACCCTCACATGTTCTCCCCGTGTCCCCTAGGGTAGATACCCTCACATGTTCTCCCCGTGTCCCCTAGGGTAGATACCCTCACATGTTCTCCCCGTGTCCGCTAGGGTAGATACCCTCACATGTTCTCCCCGTGTCCCCTAGGGTAGATACCCTCACATGTTCTCCCCGTGTCCCCTAAGGTAGATACCCTCACATGTTCTCCCCGTGTCCCCTAGGGTAGATACCCTCACATGTTCTCCCCGTGTCCCCTAGGGTAGATACCCTCACATGTTCTCCCCGTGTCCCCTAGGGTAGATACCTTCACTAAAACATGCAGTAATCCTGGACTCTAAACTGCCTCCCCCTGGCCAGCCGGGCGCCTGATGACGTATTCCTTCCACACGCTACATCCAACCAGGGACGTAGCAAGTGAAAAGAGGGCAGCTTGGACTCCTCATGCATTGAAGGAAGCATGAGGCCAGTCCGCTGCCTCTCCAGGTTGGTGGAGGGTCTATAGAGCCCAGGATCACATTAGGAATTGGCACTGGGTGAAAAATGGGTTACAAAATCGTGGGATAAAAGTAAAAATAATTATGCTTTATATTGTTTAATGCAGTATATACTACTCTGTCAGACAACAACACAGTTACCTAAGAGATCATTACTCTTGCCAACTTTATTCCACTAACTGCGTCTTGCTTCACTGTTGTCCTTTGACTGCTGATATTCACAGTTTGACAAGGATAATCAATGCACTTAAAATACTTGATTACAGCAATTCATAATGTGTGTGTGTGTGTGTGTGTGTGTGTGTGTGTGTGTGTGTGTGTGTGTGTGTGTGTGTGTGTGTGTGTGTGTGTGTGTGTGTGTGTGTGTGTCCATGCACGCAGGTGTGGATGCATGCGTGTATAATCCATAGCCTTTTACTGAGTGGGCAGGATGCATATTTCGGTGCAGCGCCCCCTAGAAATAGCCCTGCTTTATGCTTTAAAGTTTAGATGTTTTTTTAGTTTCATGTATATACAGGAGGATTCACATACTGTGTATTAGAAGTTCCAGGTTCATTACTGAAGTCAGGGAGACTTTCTGTAGACCGGTGACTCACACAGCTGGTTGTTGGAGACTCTGGTCTGTGGAAACGTGTGGAATCATAAAAAAAATGTTTACAGAATCATCATATGAAATTCCAATCAGAAACGTGCAGATGGTGTTAGGGGCAGGGGCTGAAATCCCATTCAGCCACTACAGATCTACAAACTCTCAACGCGCCATGCTAAAACGTGTTGGAATACTATTGAATTGTAACCACTATTCTGTATTTAAAGGGTGAAAATATTTAGAATTATGTTCAGAGAGGTAATGTTTTTAGGTATTAACACAGAGATGCCTCTGGCCTTGCTTCATGCAGGTCAGGTTTTTGGTTTGGTTCGATTCAGCCCGACTCTGGCCGACCCAACGATGGTGAGCTACCCCTGAACGGAAGAACCCAGAGTGACATCTCCTTGAGAGAGACCCAGAGCCGTAGTGTTTCACCCCGGTGTGGTAGGAAACTGTCACGCAGTATTGGGCGGTGATGCACACAGACATAGGAACACACACAATTAGAACGGGACATTGTCAAACACTTATAGCTCCATTCGTGACACTCTCATCTCGCTGGCGATGCTGACTACAGCTACGAGGAGAGAGTCACGTGTAGGTCGGTTGCTGCTGTGGTTGACGGTCGGGGGCTACGTCTGGGTACAGCCGTCCAAATGCACTGGCTTAAACCCCTTTAGCAGTAACCAATGCAAACGGGAATGGTATATTTGGAATCACAACAAAAAATAAGACAACATGAGACCTTATCATTTTAACCCAGTCACACAGAAAACGCGTATTTAATTTAAGTAACAGTACCATGTTTTGGAAGTGGTAGCATGTAGCTAATGGCTAGCGCTAGCAATTAGCTACATGCTACCGCTTCCAAAACATGGTACTTTTTGTTGAGATTCCAAATATACCATTCCCGTTTGCATTGGTTACTGCTAAAGGGGTTTAAGCCAGTGCATTTGGACGGCTGTACCCAGACGTAGCCCCCGACCGTCAACCACAGCAGCAACCGACCTACACGTGACTCTCTCCTCGTAGCTGTAGTCAGCATCGCCAGCGAGATGAGAGTGTCACGAATGGGGCTAACACTTACACTCACTACACCTCTGCCCTGTGAGATACAGTGCGGAACTAGACAATGAAGAATAACTCTCATAGCTCTGCCCTGCAAGGAGCAGTGCAGGCCGTAACAGTAGTACGCACACGCTAAGGTGTAGGCACGTTGTGTATCTTCAAGATACACAACGTGCCTACACCTTAGCGTAGGATACTATCTTGGGCTATTTCAATAGCCATCAGGTGGTGTGAACAGTTTTATTGTGCAAGACTTTTGTTTATTTGTCCGGGTTATTGTACAGGTGAAAGTGTTTTGTTTTTGGATTAAAATCTAAAAAAAGAGTTCAGTCAGGACAACTCAAGAAGGGTTTAATATTCATTTATTGAATATAAAATAAGCAATATATTTATCATGGTTTGGCGGATGAATTGGATCTGCTTTTTGGGTACTCAGATCAAGCGCAACAGTCCTGACCTTAAGGACTCCGAATCCCCCGTACCCAAAGGGCAGATCCAAATCTACAGGTGGTAGCTGGGGTGGAGGAGGGTTAGCAGCAAAATGATTAAGCATAAGCAGAACAGCAGTATCAGAGTGAGCAGCAGCAGCAGCAGCAAGCAAGCAGGAAGAGCAATACAAACTTACAGTTTAAATAGCCTGTGAGAGCCTGTGATTGGATGAAGTCAATCATGTGAATGTGATGCTGAGGCGGCCCTTTAAAGGGCCGGCAGCGACTGCACTGAGGTTTCCTGAATGAACTTGCTATGCGCTTGTCTATGACCAGCGCACCGCTCATTAATTGTGAAATTCTGGAACTGGTTTAAATACTGCGACTACGCGTGCATACGGTATAGACAGTCAGTAATTGGGTGCACCCACAGGTTTAAAAGCCTCAGACCTAAAGGCCTACAGGTTTAAACCCTAAGATATCTATTGATACATAAGGTACCATTTAATTTGATTATTGTCTATGTTTGTGCGCATTGTGTTTTTATTTCTATTTCTATTTCATTATATACAGTACATATATAATGAAATATTTGAGCTAAGTGACTTGCATTTAGTCTTAACTGTAATTTGGTAATTTTCTATACTACCATTACGACACAGGTGTTACACCTAGGATGTATGTGTGGACTTCCCTGATCAATTTCATTGCACGTTGGTGTGCTGTACAACAGCAGCTGTAGTAGTGCTATACAATGAAGTGTGTTCAAGTGACACTATTCAAACGTAGCCTATGTTTTATTTTTTCTCTCTCTCTCTCTTTTCGTTTGGTTGTTTTTGTCTCTCGTTTGTTTAAACTACAAGAAATAAAAAATAGTCACGCTGTCACGTCAGTGTATGGATCGTGAGTGACTTATTTAAGCAAATCAGATTTCTTTCTTGAATTCCACAGATCGGATTCAGGTCACATTCAGGCTAGGCTTGCCTGCCAGTGTAAAAGCGGCCTTGCATTGTATCTGGTATATAATTTTGTTTTACAATTGATAGCTGGTCACACTAATTAGCCCACAGACCCCCCCCCCCCCCCATTTGAACAGATATGCCAGGGACCCCCATAACCTCCATAAGAGAAGAGAAGACAGCTTTAGCAGTGCTCATAAACCGGTTTAATTTCCCACAGTTTGACAAGCATCAGCAGGGGCGAAACTTTACCTTTGACATTGGTGGGGTCCCAATCCTCTGAAAAACTGCCACAAATTAAAAAGTTCACTATGCTAACACCCACGCTTTATGAAGGCACCCTCGTGATAAATGATGAATCTGTCTCATGTTATGTATGACGAGGAGTGATTGTGTCACTGTCACAAAATTTCTATCATTAGTAGGACATGTGCCTATTGTTTTGACAAAAACAAACAATAGGGCATGCACATCCCAAAAAAACTAAACTAAACTAAACTAAATACCAGGTGCTGGCCCGAAAAACAAACTAGGAAGAAATAAATAAGGTCCGCACACTGGATTGAAGCTCCAAACTAAAGGTGTTTATTTCACCATGAAGAAGATGACGTTTCGAGCCTCACGGCTCTTCATCAGATGCTGAACATGGAACACAGGCACCAAGATATACCCAGTCAAGTGTCACATGACCAGACACAGCTGGTGCACATCAATCAACAATCAAGGTGCAGACAGATGTCAATCAAATGTGGAAAAAAGAAGATTTGATTTACATAATGCAATATATACAAAATATACAAAGAAATATACAATGAGAAAAAAAGAAAAACATATTTTTTCTTTATCTTAACCAATCAACTGGATCACATGTGACCAAACATCAGGTAGACACCGTCATAAAAGTCAAATGACACAGATGAAAAAAGAGCAACCAAGAATTATACCACTACACTAGTATTAGAGGCGCCTCTGCTACTCTAAAATGGTGAAGGGTTTTTAGGAGATATAGGAACCACAGCCAAATAATCATCAAAAAAAGGGTCAGTGTGAGTAAAGGTACAATACGATGTAAAGAACCCTGGGCATATAGATCCCAAATGTGCACAGGCACAGAGAATGTTTCAAAGCAAAAAACAATGTATAGGAAATAAAAAAGGGAATAGAAAATATGGAATGGTACCCCCTGGTGGATGATGAAGGGAACTACAGAAAGGGCCGTAGGTCAAAGTCTTCATTAAGACCCTTAGGAGCTAGTGTCTCCAGAGTATAAATCCAGAAGGCTGCCCGTTTGAGCAAAAGTTTATTGACGTCACCACCACGTCTGGGTAACTTTACTTGTTCTATACCCCAACACTTAAGATTTGAGACATTACATAATGTCTCAAATCTTAAGTATTGGGGTATAGAACAGGAAATATTGCTTGATTATGTAAATCAAACCTTTTTTTTCCACATTTGATTGACATCTGTCTGCACCTTGATTGTTGATTGATGTGCACCAGCTGTGTCTGGTCATGTGACACTTGACTGGGTATATCTTGGTGCCTGTGTTCCATGTTCAGCATCTGATGAAGAGCCGTGAGGCTCGAAACGTCATCTTCTTCATGGTGAAATAAACACCTTTAGTTTGGAGCTTCAATCCAGTGTGCGGACCTTATTTA
Organism: Benthosema pterotum; assembly: GCA_039105355.1. Taxonomy (NCBI): domain Eukaryota; kingdom Metazoa; phylum Chordata; class Actinopteri; order Myctophiformes; family Myctophidae; genus Benthosema; species Benthosema pterotum. The sequence goes on along the minus strand of CM076983.1, from coordinate 18,924,243 downwards.
TTTCTTTCTATCGTTTTGACAGCCATCATTGGATGATTTTCAACTACAGTCTCTGCAGTTAGTCGTGCGTGTCATCATAAACAACTTGTCTTGATTCATTGATTTAGCAGGGCACGATTAGTGTGACTTACAGATTTCTTTGAAAAAAAGCTCCTTATGTCCACTTTCTTCCTTTTGCTTGCCATGATGCCATCTCACTCGCGTTTGTCAGTCATGTGCCCACGTTGCACCAATAAGGCCTTACACGGAGAAATACGAGTTCAGAGCCTTGGAAATACAGAGTTACGCCAACTCCGTTCACTTCATGGGGCCAGTGCAATGGCGGCTCCTCTACATAGACTTGTATTGGATAGTGACAACAAATAGTGACAGCCGGAAGTTACTGAGTGCATTGGAGCCTATGGGCCCACGCGAGTACTAGAACCACGTGACCAGACTATTTTCTGCCCCCCTCAATGTCGCAACTCTGTCTATTTCAAAGGCTCTGTACGAGTTTTTCCCCACATCTCAGCCTGCTTAATCCGAGAAAGAAAATCTTTGGGTGTCCTCACACTATGAGTCTATGGGGTGCATTATACACCTTGGACAGGAGAGGGGGGGTGCACCGTAATGAATGAATGGCCCGATCCAGTCATACCATGCATGGATAGACGCTAGAGACCCTATAATAATATGTTCGTGTCCCAGCGCAACGACACAGCCCCCAGCCGTAGGACTCCCCTGGCTTCAATACAAAGTCAATGGATGGCGTGGGGACACATCCGCACACCCCGACTCACGGCATGTTAGTAGTGCAATGTTTTGGTAAAGGGACTATTTTAAGCAAAAAAAAAAGATGGATCTACAGAGAAACAATTTGGCGCTCCGCTACAAAGGTAATCATTAAGCATATAAATAGACGGAGCCCTTTCTTCGCTGCAATGTGAATGAGACGTTTTTTTTTTCCAGACCCCACCAATATTATTGGTGGGGTCCAAACAATAATCCCTGGATATTGGTGGGGTCCGGACCCCTGGGTCCACCCCCTAACTACGCGCATGAGCATCAGGCTACGGATCCCGTTTTAATGACATTTCTATGGTTCTGCCTGTGGGACTCCAATTTATTTATTTAAAATGCTATATTCATTCAGTCACAATTATTGCTCTATTAGAGTAATGTTAGCTGCAGTACATAGAGACATGGTAAACGGTAAACACCATGAAAGAAGCCACTGAATGAATTATCAGTCAGTCCAGCACCTCAGATGGGGGCATAAAGTTTAAGCTATGCAAAATTAAGCTCTTGTGAAATTATTTTATTGACTATCGTCAAACTGTGCTCTCGTGCAATGTGAATTGCAGCCAATTAAATGAAGGTGTCAATGACGATCATCTTTGGGAACTGTGTTTGCGTTTGACAGATGATTACAGTACAGTGTCCTTTGTCCTAGAGCACATGTCAAACTTAAGGCCCAGGGGCCAAATCAGGCCCGTGAATGAATAATCTTTGGCCCGTGGGATGATATTGAATTAGTATTATAACTGGCACTCTGGTATATTGCACACACTATGATAAGAAATTAATGCAACTAATTGTTTTACTTCCTCAACTCGGTCTCATTTACTTCCTCAATTATTACTTTCCTCTGTATTTGGGTTTGACACCCATAGAGTAATAAGGCCTATGCTTTGATATTGTTTATATCTGTCCGACAGCAACACAGTTCCTTAACGTCAGTCCACTGACTGTAATAAAAGTCTTCCTTCACTGCTGACCTTCATAGTTTGCTTGCAAACAACAAGTTATCAAGGGCAATTATCTTTTAGGGAAGTGTGTGGGCGTCTGATAGATGATTAAATCCAGTGCAATTTGTCCTGTTTATTGCAGTATATTCTGTCAGACAGCCACACAGTTACTCATTACTCTTGTCAACTTTATTCCACTAACTGCAATAAAATTATTGCTTCACTGCTGTCCTTGACTGCTGATATTCACAGATCACAGAACCGGGATTCCCACGTTCATGCGACGGGAGTCCCGTCAAAATGTCATGCTCTAGTGTGTGTGTGTGTGTGTGTGTGTGTGTGTGTGTGTGTGTGTGTGTGTGTGTGTGTGTGTGTGTGCGTGCGTGCGTGCGTGCGTGCGTGCGTGTGTGTGTGTGCGCCTGCACGTGTGCATGCGTAATAATCCATAGCCTTTTACTGGATGGGCGGCATGCACATTTGTCTGTGGAACTGCTTTGGACATGTTACTATTCAGACTTACTTTGTAAGACTTATCACTTTGTCTAGCGAATACCAAGTACAAGCTGTAAACGTCAAACTGATAAGAGGACTTTTATTGCAGCCAATTGAGTGGTGAAGTGTTGATCCTCTTTTATGGAACTGTGTCTGACAGATGTTTAAAGTGCCATGCCATTTGTCCGTTTGATAATACAGATAACGCAATCTAGATATAGATAGATATTAGATCAATGTTAACCCCATAGATATTTACTGTAAAAAAAACATAGGGGTCTATTAGATCAATGTTAATTCATAATTTTGCCTTGCAGGTTTGCTGTCTGCCAAGGATGCATTTTACCATCCCCTGCAGACCAGTTCATACACCCGAAAGGGAATGCTGCTCAATACAGGAACTCAGAGGCACCCCAGTCTGTTACCATGGAGAAATGGTAACAGACTCTACAACAGCTAGGCCAAGGTAGTGTCTTATCTATCCATATAGTAATAAAAAATGACAACATTACATGGACAGCTTTCAATAACATTGTATTAGAAAATACTTTGCAAATATATTGAATGAACACTGAAGCCCTTGTTAGTAGATGCGGTAAGTACATAGACAGGGTTATATGAAGGTTCAAGGTTTCCCTATTTGGCCATTTCAACAAGTTGAAGTGGAATTTGTTTTGCTCATAATGTATTTAGGGAGACCCAGGTTGTACTGAGTGTTAAGAGACACTAATAATCATGAGGGTAACAATAATAATAATAATAATAATAATAATAATCACTTCCCATTTTCTAAATTGCTATAAAGACCATGAAATTGTACTGTATATAGGCCTAAATCAAATGGATATAAGGGCCCGGTAATAAAAATAAAAGTACGCTGTTGAGTTACAATAATTACATTATATTACTATATGGGTTTATAAGAAGGCGAAAGACAGACAGACTATGGGTTCAATGAGACCCATATAGAAAGCATCAGACATCTGTAAGAGCTACAAAAGATAGCCTACAAACCTACAAAATGTTGAGCTAGTTTCAACTGCAGCTATACTAAGCCACAAATAATCTGTTTGTCTTTGAATCTTTACAATACACAACATAGTGAGTATTGCAAAGTGTGTATATTGTATAGTTTTATAGAGTAACGGCATAACTTATATTTGGAGTATTGACATACTGTGTGTGTTCAGGTCCAGGTTCATTATTGAAGTCAGGAGGCTTTCCCATAGATACACAACTGAGTGTGGGAGGCTCTGCTCTTGCAGCTCCATCCTCCTCCTCTCTCTCCCCAGAATCACTCATCTTTGCCTTTTTGACACCTGTCAATGAAACATGCATGCGCACGCACTTGCGCACGCACACACACACACACACACACACACACACACACACACACACACACACACACACACACACACGCACACACGCACACACACAGTTTTATACATAAAGAACGTTTTAATAACATTCGACATTGACCAAAGTGCTGTAGGCCTACAGTTGAGTGAAACAAAAATCCAACATAGAACACAAACAGAAAACACACAACAGGGTGGTGGAAAAGTGCATTAATGCAGTCAGCAGACCTAGGGCTCCATTCTCATCTCATTGCCCTTAATACACAATTAGCATGCATTTAGCATTTTGGAAGAGGCGTTCCCACGCTAAAGTTGTTATTTTTGTTATCACCCTAAACACCATCTACAAGCTGCATTTCAGACTAACTGCAGTCATCTAGATGCCTGATCCTGGCATCAATAAATCAGTAAAGGGAATTACAAAGAACGAGCCAAGAGGAAATGAAGGCATGAATGGCAATTTCCAGCTGCATTGTGGAGAAAAAGGGTTTGAACTTGGCTAGGAGGTAGGGGAGGATTATCCAATGGGCACGTTGAGCTTGAGTGTCCGCATGATCTCTAAGAGGCTAAGAGGCCCCACCAAAAGAGGGGCAACAGTGAATAACAGTGGGGGCACGGTCCTTGTCACTGTAATTGAGTCATTCCACGGAAACGGTACCATTTGCAGTCCCTCTGACCGTTTTGGCTGTATTTTATTGATGGAGTCACTGAAAAATATTTTTAAAATATTTTTAATCAATTGAAATGTTCCCTTTAATATTGTGTAAACATTACATGGGTTTTATCTTCATATCAGAAATTATCTTGCTTTCTTTCAGTAGACACCCCCTATTTTGTCCATTTTTCCATGTCCCCAGTGGCCTTCGATGAAAGTGGACTTGACATATGACTGTTAAACATCAACAAAAATCCAAAAAATATGATATGAGCATATATCTATCTGTACTTTATTGCTGGACATGTTTAGTTTTTGAATAAATAAATGATTAATCATTTTAAATGGCATTATATAGCTGTGTCCCTCAGTTGCACTCATAATGACATTCTTCCCTCCATAACAACAATTAACTGGCCCTTTAGTGACATCAACAATAGGAAGTAGTATTCTACAACTCTTCTGACCAACATGCTACAGAAAGTTGCAATTTAAAACCTCATTTTACACCGTTTTAGAGGCATTTCTCTCTCACATGTGGTCGTAAATCATAACAGCTCAACTCTGTTACATGAAATAATGATATAAAACAATTAGTTATAAAGATTATGTTTGTTATTCCAACAATATATCTGATTCTGTAACCTCAGGCATGCCAAGTCTTCTCTTCTTACTCAACTCAGTTAGAGTAGTGACTATCTTTAGTACAAAAATCACAACTCCGTTATGAACTTAATTCGCTCAACTCCGTTATCAATTAACATGTTAAAAGATATATAAAAAAAATATGTTGAATGCCTGAGGTGGGAAATTATGTTTTTCTTACAGCTAAAGATGTCCTTAATAGTGTGGGCTATTCAGAAGTAAAACCTTTCGGGCAAAATTTCAGAAAAAAAAAAGTCCAAATGGTACCGTTTCTGTGGAATGACTCAATTAACGATGGGCTTATTCAATAAAATGACCCCAAAAGTCCTATACTATCATGATACGGTGCAACAGTCGGCATCTATTTGGCTTAGTTATTTTTGGCTGTTATTATGTTTAAGCAATCCCTTGCTGTAAATCCTGCTAAAATGCAGGTGACTATCACACACCTATGTGTCATTATTGATGTGTGTGTGTGTGTGTGTGTGTGTGTGTGTGTGTGTGTGTGTGTGTGTGTGTGTGTGTGTGTGTGTGTGTGTGTGTGTGTGTGTGTGTGCGCGCGTACTGATTTTACTGCACTATGTACCAGGGCAGTAAAATCCTGTTGCAACTGCGACGGACCACGCCTACTGTTCTCGTCTGTTCTTAAATTCCCTATTATGGGCTCCTGGGCCACCACCAGCCCTTACACCAGAGGACATGACTACAATCAGTTAATGTTTGACATATGGTGTCAGTACACACACCGTGTGTCAAACATTAACTGATTGTAGTCAAGGCCTACTTGTTTTAACAAACACGCTGTTAAAACAAGTAGGCCTATAGCATATTGAGAAAGACTGTGTGCAGTTTAGTTAGCACTACAAAAGTCACAGAAAGCTGACACAGGTGTACCAACCATATAATATACCGGTAAATGGTGTATATATATAGAGAGAGCTTTAATGCAAGGTACAACCAGTGGTTAGGCGTATTGTGCAAGGATGCTTTCGACATGCAGCATGCACCACCCCCCCAGCACGCACCCCCCCCCCCCCCCACACACACACACACACAGTTGTGAAGCAATGTGTAGATCGGCATTTTCACTTTTTTGTGGTTGCCCACAACAAGTTCAAACACTAAAAATGATTATATTTAACATGCATCATGTAGGTCTCTTACCAGAGAAAGTTCTTCTGTGTCCAGTGTTGAGTGAAAATGGAGCTGAACAATCTGTCACTCTAATAATTGATCCATTCCCCTGCCTCTTTCCACGCCCCCTTTTCTGAGATAGTGGAGATAAATCTTCTGCTGTCCTCAGACTTACCATGTTAAAATAGCTTTTCTCACAAGCCACAAAATGTTTTGTCAAGTAAGGTTTATTATACTTATTTGAGCCATTGTGTTTTTGTCATAGAAAATTTGGTCTTTGACATTTTAACATTCAGATTTTTTTTTTTTTGGTAGTGACTGTTATAGTGGCTGGTTGCTGCTATGGTACAGTTCAGTTAGTAGTACTAACTGAACTGTACCATAGCAGCAACCAGCCAAGTTTTGTATTGTACTAACTTAGTACAATACAAAACTTTTATGTCCCCCTTGGGAAGATGCATACAAATTGGGAGTGAAACCCATTTCATAAATAACTTTATGTACTTGAATTCAATATGCATTGCGGTGGATTTTAACAAACAATCGACACACGGAGTGACATAGGGAAATAAAGTATACTAAACCTTTAGTCAATAACCTGACACACAAAAATAAAGTAAAAAAGCATCCTATTGTTGACTATTCTAGTCTAATCTAACAAAATATGGATACAAAATGCAGTCTTCCGTGGCCATGCATTCAGACGTCATGCATCAGGCATGCAAAAGAAGTATATATACAGGTTACGGCATATTGGTAAGTTAATCTGGCAAGACTAACCAGTTTTCATGAAACTGGTTAGTTAATCACTGATAGGATATAATAAACCAGGACACCTGTTAAATCCTGGCGCAATACCTAATCCAAGTTTCGTGAAGTAGGCCCCAGGAATCCTAAATCCCTGAGCACACAAGACTGTGCACTGTGTTTTTTCGACACAGTTCATACCGTGACTTTGAATACTTCCGTAGCTTTGGGTGGTCCCGAGAGGAGACGCAAAGCAGAGCCAACTGGAGACAGAGTTACGACATCCTGTTCACTCCTATGGAAAGGTGTAATGAGCTACTGCTCTACATAGACTTCTATTGAACTGTGACAACTTCTGGATCAGAACTAAGCAGAAATTCATTGAACCCAGGCAACAGTCCAGCTATCAATAGTACAACATCTTTGGTTGTTACTGTCCAATACTTTAAAACAGTTGACATGTTGCACACAACGTGGCTAAAAGAGCTCTTATTTGAGCCGCTCTCATTGAAAACAAAGTATTTCCAAATCCAGTTTGCCACAGCACCCGAGAAATGTTTCCTGCCACTTCAATGATGCAACTCTTCTACTAGATGGACGCACATTGGATTGGCTGCTTGCTGCTTCTGTTCCATCGGCCAGTGTCTATCACTGCCGGTGATGCGCTTTTGTGCGCAACTTCTTTTTCTCACAAGGCCATGCATATAATTCCAGCAAGTGTTGTCCATGCTCTGAGGTGTATATATACAGTATATATATATATATTTTTTTTTATATGAGCCATGTGTTTATAATATGCGTTTATCAAACAATAGGAGAGGGACAATGTCGCCATACTGCAGCCTTCCCTCTCCTATAGAGGGAAGAGGTTTGTGCACTCTCTCTCATCTGAGGATTTCAGTACTTGAAAATTCATTTGAAGAAAACAAGCACATGTATTTTCTTTTCTCTAAAAGAACAAACCTCATTCGATAGAACAAGGGATGGCAACCTTTTGCATATGACGTGCGTCACATGCCATATTTTCATCTTCCTGATAGTCAGGGTGCCATGTCAACATTAGCCTAATTTGAATTCTGAGAACACATATGAATAAAAACAGATAACATAACAACATCTCTTTCTTCTTCTGGACGGTTTTATTTCACATCAGGACATTGAAATCATCTTTAGGAAAATGACACCTATCTCCTCAGCCAAAGTTCAATGTGAATGAATGTAGAACTGTGTGCAGGATTTGCATCAATTTGATTATTTAAAAGGAAACATCCTCCCTCATATGTATGCCAGTGTGCCAGTGATTACCCTTCACTGTGCCAATACAATGTTGGCACCCGTGCCTATAAGGTTGCCTACCCCTGCGATAGAATATATTAAGAGTAGGCAACAGCATTTTTAAATGCTTATAATATGGAATGTTACACAACTGTTCTCAGTCTTATAGTGGGACTTTTAGAAGTGGGAGGACGCCTCTCAAAGGGGAATTCCACCCATTTTATTATTTTTTTTCTGGGAGTGTACAAATGGAACCAAATGGACCCGCTAGGGTCCATTTGGTTCACATTTGTACACTCAGAAAAGGGGAAACTCATTAACATGGTGAAACCCCCATTTGTAGGAAACTGGGGATCTTTTTTATCATGTCCACACAACATCTCTAAGGTATATTAATGGCATAGTAAAACATAGAAGATGAGCGAAATTCCCCCTTTAAGACACGTGCATGCATGCACATTTGCATGCACCTGCGCAACACATATAGACACGCTGTTAAAACAAGTAGGCCTATAGCATATTGAGAAATACTGTGTGCAATGCATTGTTTACAACTGTTTCCATAAAAGTAAATGACAAGACAAAAAAAACATAGGCCTACTTTTGCCCCAAAAATATTTTAGATGTGAGAAGTGGGGGGACGCCACCCCCCCGCATCCCCCCTCCACTACACCCCTGGCTGTTCTACAATAAGCTGCCAATAAGCCCCCCCCCCCATACTCAATATTAAATCTAAGACTTTGCCTGTTTATGTATATGTTTATCATACCTTTTAATTTTGCATTAAAAAACATGGTTGACAAGAACTGTAACCAGTGGCCAGTGCAAAAATAAATAGACAGCCTACTGCAACTGCATCATTTATTTTAGTATTTCCCTCTGAGGTAGTCTAAGGCCAGAGAGTGGATGTAATCCCTCCATCTGGTCCTTGGTCTGCCCCGGGGTCTCCTCCCAGTCGGACGTGCCTCGAGGACCTCCCTAAAGAGATGCCCAAGAGGCATTCTAACCACATGCTCAAACCACCTTGATCTATGTTAAAAAAGGCCAAATCGACATTAAAAACGCCATTTTCCCCCCGCATTAAGACAGCGAATTCTCACTCTTGCCATTTCCTCCAACTTTTCCTCCAACAATTAACATTCATTAGCAATCCACATAATCACTCTGGAGGACGCAATGGTAAAACAGCTCAAAACAATCAGAATGAGCATTACTGTACCTTGACGAAACAATCATTTTGTGTCTTGTGAAAAAAGCTCTTTTAATATGGTGAGTATAGACGGAAGATTTACCCCCACTGTCTCAGAAAAGAGGGTGTGGAAGGGTGGGGGTGATTGGCTGTGAAATGGTTCCCTTGGTCATTAAAGCAGACTTAAAATGGACCTGCTAGGGTCCATTTGGTTCCACTTGTACACTGCTTACTTTCTTTTCTCCCCACTTCCATTGTCCTATTGAACAAACTTCATGTTCCTCTGTAACAACAGTTAGATAGGCAGGGAAGGATTATAACAGGCACGTTGGGCCCAGGCCCAGGGACCCCTGAGCTAGGGGGGCCCCTGAGCTTGAGTGCCCACGTGATCACTAAGAGGCTCAAGCTCAGCCCCCCCCCAAAAAAAGGAATAACAGGGTGTAAAAGTGGCACACATGGTCCTTTTCACTGTTATTTACAATGGGTCATTTGTCAATAAACCCAAAAGTCTTAAACCATCATGATAAATAAGTAAATTACTACTTTTGCTAAGCAAAACATTTTGCTTAGTTGTTTTCGGTGTTTATTATTTTCAAGCAATCCCATGCTGCAAATCCTGCTGAAATGCTGGTGCTCCGCGCTGGGAAGAAAAATACTCCGGGAGCCCCTTTGGCTGGCGGTGGCCCAGGGCCCATAATTTCTTAATCCGCCTATGTAGATAGGGCTCTGTGGGGTAGAGATGTGACTTGACTTTTGTTTGGTCTGTTCTACCTTTTGACTATGTATGTCACCTCTTGTACTTCTGGTGAATGCTGTCTACGTGTTATACTGAAGTATCTGGTTCTGGGATGGCATGAAGACCAAGGGATGCTGTGCGCTGCATTATGGCCAAAAGTTCAGAAGGCAAAAAATAGGAGGCAGACAAGGAGGGGAGATCCAGGCGCGCTTGTGTTGAATGTTGTTCAATTTATTTTACAGAAGCATAGTGACTCAATTATACAGCAGTCTTAACATCATGTCTTACAAGAAAGAGTGTCAGGAAAAGAAAGCCAAAATGAGAGTGAGTCCCGTTCAGACAGACACATGACCATTATTATACTGTATATCCAGCTTTAGGTTAAACAGAGAGTGTAAGGTCACTATAAGGTCCATCATGTCAGGTTAGGCCAGGCTAACTAGGACCAAATGATGGCATGATTTTGGCCTGGGGTGGGTGGGGTGCTATTTGTTTTTGCAGATGATCTGATTTGATCTCACCAACGTGTTGCCTCCACTGCTGTGCTATGTCACATCATTTGGAGCAACTCCTGAAAGTTTGACTCACACTTCTAGGCTACCGTGGTTAAATTAGTCCAGGCTTTCTGTTTTCACGCAACACTTCAGGCATAATTTAAAGATCTCAGAATCCCAGGACCCCTTTAACCTCTCAACATTAAGATGTTCCTGTTGTGGTCAGAAAGAATGTGGTCAAAGAATGTTTATGCCCTGGTCTCCAAATAACAAATCAGCTTTACGGAGCAAGGGACAATTTAGCACAGATGTTTGGACACAACACTTATGGCTATGTGTGAACTTTAGACTGATCGAAAACAAATTAACTATAGATTTTAATGGGGCTTTTTAAGAGATGCTACAATACTACGTACAATGCTGCTATTTGTGTATTGTTTGTTTGTGTTTTAAAATATGCACTTTTCCCCAAGACATTTTTCTCTGTGGGACAGTAAAGTATATCTAATCATCATCATCATCATCATCATCATCATCATCATCAGTATCACCATGTAATTTAATTAAATGTAAAACCTTGGCAAAATGTAAATACAACAGCACTGGTTTCACCTTCTTGAAGATATGAGTAAATACATACAGTATACTGTACATGAAAGGTACAACATAAAAGTGAAATTACATGTTGTAGGTGAAACATAATCATTCTCATTATGGTTGTTGTTGTGTTGTCAATAAAACTAAAACAAAAAGTATTCATATTTAAAGATAGAGTACCATGATTTTTCCCCAACCTAAAACATGGTCATCGGGTATTAGAGGAAGATTGTTTTCAAAACCAAATGGGTGGTTAGCCTGGTTGAAGCCACACCCACAGCTTTAGTTGGGTGATAAGGAGGGGGATGTTAGGGGAGGGGCTGATAATGTGGATTGCTTTGTTTTGTTTTTGCTTTTTTGCAACTGTAAAGGTTTCAGCCTCCTGCAGGAAGAAACCCTAAATACAAAGGGAAGACATTGCGCAAAAAACACCATAAGGGCATCTCTTAAACAAGTACAAATTTGAAATAAATAAATACAAAAATAAATAAAAATAGAAAAATCATAGCACTGGCTCTTTAAATGTTCTTTCCATCTTGACAAGCACTTGGAATTGAGTTGAGGCATTTACTTTGACTCCACAAATAAAGGTTGGCATTTTCATAATATTTTCTTTCTTTTAGGTATTAAAATTAAAATTAAAACATGCCTAGACCAGATGAACTTCACATTACCCTAACCCCCACTTGGAAACCCCATGTTTCCAAGTGTCGCAACGGGACACATTTTAAGCTTGTAGATCTGCTATTTTAAAACAATCAATCAATTCATGTTTAGACACACAGCCCCCCCCCCCCCCCCCCCCCCCCCCCCCCCCCCCCCCCCCCCCCGCCACTATGATACAACCCACTGTCTGTCTGTCCTCACGGTCTGTCTGTCCTCACAACTTGTCTGTCCTCGCACAGAGACACAGAGGATGAGGCAGACAAAATTGTAATGCCAGCGTAGAGAGGTTCAGTGAATGTACTCTGGAAGGTGTACAGATGAGTCAGAGTGTCCTCTAACACTCTGTATAAGGACAGAGTCCCAGCAGGACGGTCCACATAAACTGCTACTCTGTTGGAGCCAGAGGGACTGATAGGAAGGATAAGGACCTCACCATTGTGTATGACAGCATAAGCGCTTAACTCGTGAGGTTCTTTTGTGGCATCAAAATGACCAAACCCATCACCACATAAAAGACACCAGGACTTTTCATTTTCTCCAAGCAAACAGTCCTTTTGCGATCCTTGCCTACCGATGTCTCTGTATGTCAGTGCTATTCGAACCTCTCCACTCCACTGTACCTCACCGTACCACTGTCCAGGCACACTCTCTGTACTGAGAACCTGAGGTGTGAACATGAACCGGTCCGCATGATCAGAATAAAGCTGCAACTTCCCCCACATGACCTTCCTGTTCTTCTCGGACAGAGAGAGTACCATGTTTGTTGTGTTTGTGTCCAGTGTGAGCCGCTGGAAATCTGATGAGAAAATTACACATTAGAAACAAAATTCAGTGAGTAATATGCTCACATGGTCCGTGTATTTTATGGCCAAATGAATTCTCATTTCGTTTTTGACAAACAGTATTCAGTTTAGGTTCTGTGATTTTAATTGTTTACGCATGGTTTGTTCTTTAATTTTGTTAAACCCCAGTTTTAATGAACCATGTGCGTTTTGGTTTGTTGTGTTGTCATTTTAAGTTGGGATCCACAGCCCCAAGGCAGCATAGTCGGCTACTATAAAGTATTATACATGTAAATGTTTTTGTTTTTCACCTTGCCACAAACACACAGCAGGATTTGTTTGAATTGCAGTAAAGCATTCTGTGAATGCAACAGAATGTGGTTGTTTGATTCGCATTATACTTCAAATGAGCCTTCACACCTGTAAAATGACGCACATGTTCAGACAATATGCAGCAGGATTTGTTTTAATTACAGTAATTCAGGAACGCCTTTGTTTGAAGGGCCATCAGACTGTTTAATGAATCAATGCGGGCCCAGTGGGACAGACAGACAGACAGACAGACAGACAGACAGACAGACAGACAGACAGACAGACAGACAGACAGACAGACAGACAGACAGACAGACTCACGTGTTGTAAGGAGTTGAGGTTTAGTCCAGTGTTCTCCTTCATGATTCACACTGTAGGAAGTAGAACAACAATGAATCAAGTACAAAAGCTCTGCCTAGCTGCTTTAGTGCCACCAAAATATAATGCTACTAAACGCATTTTCTCATCATTCTGCCACAGACTTTGTCCAAATATCATGCACATTGTCATATGTCAGGTAATTATGTAGCCCTGGTCCAGTCCATACAGCCAGTCTCTCACTGACGTTGTTACCCATCCACAGCTCTGTAGTGACTTTCTCAATACCATGCATGCATTGTTGTTTTAGATGGCGAAAACAAACAACACTACTCACCAAAACAAATTGCCTTCTAGACATTGACAAATGTCTATTCCCAGCTTTGAGAATAGATCCTTGCGAAGGTCTAGAAGGCTTTGTTTCAGTTTATGTTGTTTTGTTTATTCATATTTTGTTAATCATGGCAGTAAGAACGTCACTACAGAGCTGTGGATGGGCTAAAGACAGGACATCAGTGAGGACCAGGGATAGTGATTATGGCGCGTCTCTTAGAAAAAAAAAATCCTGTCCACACGACAAAGATATCCGTGTCCACACATGCAACCCAAAACGGACATTTTGGACTCCAACACGTATGCCAGGCCAGTAGGTGGCGATAAGAAATATTTAGCGCAACAGAAAAATAAGCTTGTGAGTTGGTTTCCATGGTTACCCAAATAAATTCTCCACATAACCTGCTAGTAGTAAGGGACTATGTTATTGGAGTTATTGAAGTGAATTGAATATTGGAGGTATATGGAGGAAATGTGAACTGCACAAAAAAAATCATCACCCTCCCTATGAATTAAAAAACAATAAAAGTCCCCTCCACAACAGTGTTGTTTTTATTTAAATATGCTATTCAATAACATTTTGCCTTTTAGTCCCATTTAGTCTTTTTTAATTCCTTTTTGTTGTTCTGGTTTGGTTTCACGCGTCTACACGGCTCCGCTGCTCCGGATATTTTCGAATATCTTCACTTATTTATCCGTTTGCACAAAACTCTGTTTGAGTGACGTAAAACACCGTTTGCGTGTAGTAGAAAGGCCCAAACGCAGGAATATTTCTGCGTTTGACAAAAGATCAGGAGTCGTGTAGCCGGGGCTCTAATTCAAAACATAAACACAGTGTCCATTCCTCGTCTCCAACTCTGCACATTGGTGTGCCTAACCAGCCAAAAAAATGCTAAACAAAACAACACAGCACTACAGTTCTATGGTCTACTCACTTGACAGTCTCCAGGACAGCAGACAGCTTCTTCAGACCAGAGCCTCCTAAGTGGCTGAAGTTCAAGTCCAGCTGTTTCAGATGGGAGGAGGGGTTGGAGGTCAGAGCTGAAGCCAGAGAAGAACAGCCTTCATCTGTGACTCCACAGCCTGACAACCTGCAGAGAAATGCAGCAAATACAGTATCTTACAGTATCATACAGTAATTGTTGAATTATTTTATTGTGTCTAACATTGAACATTCTCAAGTCCCAAATTAACCCATTGTAGACTATCCCGATTCTAAAAATGTCTCTGAAATACTAACCTAAGTGTACTGGAAAACTTCAAATTATTGTGTAACACCACCAAATTTTGACATTTTTTGATACTGTACATACTGTACAGAACGCATATTGGTGTTCCCGTCAACTAGGGTAAAACTACCACTAGGGGTTCGCGTCTACTATGGGACACACACACACACACACACACACACACACACACACACACACACACACACACACACACACACACACACACACACACACACACTGTTGTCATTTGACCAAGCTCACACACCTTACCTGTGCAGATGTGTTTTCATCATACAAAGTTACATCATACAAAGTTACAAATTAGATCCAAACATTGCATGGCAGAATGTGTCTACCACGGACAGTGCTGTGAGTCTAAAATTCTGATTCATGGAGTTGGAAAATAATCCTTTCAACACCTCCAAATGGAGATCACATTTTATGTCCCATATCTAGAAGTGATGGGTGCTTCCCTTCCAGGTATGGGATGATGTCAAAACGGTAAGGGTGGCCAAAGTGTGGAGTTTGCATAAATCACTGAATTACTATAGGTCTGTTAGCATCACTTAGTGGCAGGTCGGTAAACATGCGTACAAGCAGCAGTTTGTTAACAAAGAGTTAATAAACTGCTGTTGGTGTTCCAGTAGAGATCCACACAGAGAGAACACACATTCTTTACCCCAGGATCTTCAGTCTACACTGTGGACTCTTCAGTACAGCACAGAGCTGGAGCAGCTGTGATTCCTGCAGGCAGATGAAACTGAGGTCCAGTTCTCTCAGATGGAGAAGATTAGAGCTGAGAGCTGAGAGCAGAACTTCAAATCCTGTCTGTGTGATGATACAGCCAGCAAGTCTGGAATACACATGATATACTGTATCTGGAATAAATATCAGAGTTTTTTGTACAGCCCCAAAAGGAAAGGGACGGCAGGCTGGAACTAGAACTGAGTTCTGTAGAGTGCACACTTGTGCGTTGCACAAAAGCATGGACAGAGTGAGCGGGAAGAGTGCAAGTTTGACACTTTTAGATTATATTTATGATAATACTAGCCTATAAAGAATAAATAATAAATTACCTAAATTTATCTAAATTACGTCACCATTATCACCATCTAATCCCACCAATCAATGGGTAGGCTTCCCACCCGTAACTTGCTTTCATACATACCATATATAGGCTACATACCACTTGTACATATTATACAAACATTCCACCCACCACAAACTGGTATCTTGATTACATCTCCATCACATCATCAACTAATCTCATCGCCCCCGAAATCTGTCAAAAACGATTACTGGATTTTGTGCTCACTTTGATAGCACAAGTAATAATGTGAAGCAAAATAACCATCTTAATTAATATTAATCTTGCAACCGGAACCTGTCAGAAAACATGAATTTAACAGGAACAGGAAACTAACTGGCAGGGAATGATAATTCCATAGCAGCCATGATGGTTCACATATTATAGTCAAGCTGTGCCATAGCATCAAGATGAAGTGTTAAAAAGACAACACAAATGCATAACTTATTATTCTAATCAGTCTGGGACAGCACAGCATGATGTCAACTTTATTCACATTATATTATATTATTAAAATACCTCAGTGTCTCCAGTTTACATTTTGGACTTTTCAGTCCAGCAGAGAGCAGGTCCATGGATGGATCTTGAATATCACTATAACTGATGTCCAATTCTCTTAGGTGTGAAGGATTAGACCAGAGAGCTGAAGCCACAATCTCATGAGTTACACGTGCTCGGAGCAAACCGACAAGTCTGTAAATGTAAATTATGATAAATCAGTGATTATCAACACAGATTGGATTGAGTTCATGTTCATGGAAAGTGTATAACACAACTTTACATAATTATACATATCTAGTTGGTATCTCACCAACTATAGAGCAGTCAAAATGTTTTCTTTGTCTATTTTACCATACATTTTTGAATAGTTCAACTAGCCAATCTACACTGACACGTTGTGAGCTTGTGGACTGGCTATTATAACTAAGGTAAAGAAGTTAGGGATTTGATTTAGCAAGTAACGCAAATGGAGCCCCTAGATCTAGCCTGGTTGAACATGAAGCCTGTAAAGCAGTGTTGTTTGTTTGAGAATATTTTTACTTAGTCTTAGTCTTAGTCTTTTGAGTAACACACATTTAGTCTTTTAGTCCCATTTAGTCTTCTGAAATTCATTTTTTTAGTCTTAGTCTAGTCGACGAAATATCAACATTGATTTAGTCTTAGTCTCAGTCTTAGTCTTTATTTAGTCTTAGTCTTTCAGTCTTAGTCTTAGTAGTTTAGTCTTACATACACATGCATTGTAGGTTTATATATGTTATACAGATTTATAGTTTTTAATATGAAACATGTCTCGTTTTATTTCTTTGTATAAAATTACTGCATTAGTAATAAGTCCCTTTCCTGAAAACGTATGCAATCTATACTGCAGATATGTTCACATACTTAAAAAGAACAAGAAAAAAAAATTTCCATTAGTCTTAGGTTATGATTTAGTCTTCGTCTTAGTCTTTTGAAAACACACATCTTTTAGTCCCAATTAGTCTTTTGAAATTAATTTTTGTTAGTCTAGTCTTAGTCGACTAAATATCAAAAACCTTAGTCGACTTAGTCTTTAGTCTTAGTCTTAGTCGACAAAAACAACACTGCTGTAAAGCAACTCGACCTCAATCCAGGCCATCTATACACGGAAACAGGCTTCATTAAAAACGTAATCATTTATAGCCGTTTGTGGGGGTCCATTCAGACGAAGACGGCGTTTTCGTGAGGTGACGCAAGAAAGTGAAAACTCCTGGGGAAGTGGAAAGGTTGAAAACGCTCTGCATCTCCCGCATTCATCTAAAGACCGTAAACGATGCAAAACTCTGAAAATGAGAAAAGATGTGGGACGTCCTAGCTCACGCATGGCCCACACGACATGGACTACAAAGCCTACAAATGGTCTCCTAAGAAGTCGGTTTTCTCCTCTCAGAGCCCCCTATCTGTCGTATGTCAAACTGCAGATTACAAAGAGACTCTTCCTGACTCCTAACAAATCTCGTGAGAGTTTGTATGTGGGATAAAGAATAATTGATAACAAAGTGAAATTTCTTCTGATTTGTTTAGCTAATAGAAGCCACTTTACTATGAATATATTGTAAATATTATATGCCTTTTGATGACCGGGTCCAGTATTTAGTTCCGTGTCCACGGAGGACAATGGATCATAAGTTGTGTTCACGTTCATTCTACCATTGGAAATGAATAGACTCCAACATTCTTCCGGTCTTCTATTTTTGTACCCGTCCCCTTTCTAGAGTCGGGAAACAAAGCCAGTATGCCCCTCTTGCCATTGGCCTCTTGGATAACAACCTTGTCGCCTACAGCCAGATTGCATCTTCACCTAAAGGGGGTATAAAAAATGAAAACTAAACGGCTTTTTGCCATTTTCGACGGCGACCGTCTCCATATTAAAGGGGAATGAAGGTTTGCTAGTTTTTATTTACCGTATTGTCCCAAATATAAGACGCCCCTGCTTATAAGATGACCAACATTTTTCAAGACTCAATTGTGTAAAAAGATAATTGAATGTCAAATAATATAGCCACAAAAATAAGACAACTCAATTTTTTTCCATATTTCCACTGAAAAAAAGTCTTATATTCAGGCCAATAGGGTAGTTTTTTATTTTTGGTACTTCATTTTAGTTTAGCTAGAGTTTTAGTTGTTTTCTTTTTTTCTGTGCTTTGGTTGCCAGGTAGGAATTTGCATTCATGCCATGGAAGTTCACTTAACTACTAACCGAGCTTTTCTGGTGTTCCTCACAGCTGGGAGCAGTCTACGACCATCCCCTATTGCCAGCTTAAATTTGTCCGGGTCAAGCTCATCCAGAACCTCCCCAGACGTCATCAGCACAAAGGCGAGAGCTGAACATAAATACGGAGACAGTTCTGTTTTTGTCCTGTCTGCTGAGTTCAGGTATTGTTGGATCTCCTGTTGTGCTGAGTAGTCATTCATCTCCATCAGACAGTGGAAGACGTTGATGGATCTATCAGGAGAGACGCGATATGTATCCTTACTTAGCATCATCTTCAGGTTGTCGATCGCTCTCTGGATGCACTCTGGACTGTTCTCCATCAACAAACCTCCTAACAGATTCTGGTTGGACTCCAGTAAGAGGCCATGAAGGAAGCGGGCAAAGAGGTCCAATTGGCCATTCTTACTCTGCAATGCTTTTTCCATGGCTCTCTGAAGAAAGACTTCCAAGGTACTAACATCAACTCCCAGAAATGTCTTCAGTACCTTCATGTTCTTCTCTGTGAAACAGTGAAATAGGTAGGCTGCAGCCAGAAATTCTTGGATGCTCAGATGAACAAAGCTGTAGACCTTTCTCTGAGGTTGAACTGTCTCTTTTAAGATCTCTGTGCACATTCCTGTGTACAGTGCAACATCGTTCACATCAATACCACACTTTTCCAGGTCTTCTTGGCAGAACATGATGCTGCCTTTCTCCAGATGTTCAAACGCCAGCCTGCCCAGCTTCAGAAGAATATCCCCGTCAGTTTCCCCATCGTACTTTGTCTTCATCCTTCTTATCTGGAGCGACACAAAGTGGCTGAACATCTCAGTCAGGTTCTTGGGCAGCTGTCCTGTCCCGCCTGTCTTCACCAGGTCCTCCACAACGGTAGCAGTCATCCAACAGAAGACTGGGATGTGACACATGATGTGGATGCTCTTTGATGTCTTCACGTGTGAGATGATTGTGCTGGCCAGCTCCTCATCATCCCTGAACATCTTCCAGAAGAACTCCTCCTTCTGGGGGTCTGTGAACCCTTGGATTTCTGTCACCATGTCAAGGCATGCAGGAGGGATCTGATTGGCTGCTGCAGGTCTGGTGGTTATCCAGAGGAGAGCCGAGGGGAGCAGATTCCCCTTGATGAGGTTTGTCAGCAGCATGCCCACCGATGATGTCACCGTGACATCAGAGATGATGTCATTCTGGTCGAAGACGTCAGATTCAACATCAATGTTCTGGAATTTCAGCGGAATCCTGCTTTCATCCAGACCATCGAAGATGAATCCAACTTTCCAGGCAGCGAGATGCTCTGCTGTGACCTTCTTTAACGTTGGATGGAAAGCATGGATCAGTGAGAGGAGACTGTGCTGCTCATCTCTGACCAAGTTCAGCTCCCGGAATGAGAAGGGAACCAGCAGAATGATGTCTTGGTTCTCCAAACCTCTTGCCCAGTCCAGAGCGAACTTACGCGTGGAGAATGTCTTTCCGATGCCAGCGATGCCATTGGTCAGAACTCTGCTGCTGGGTTTGTCTCTGCCAGGGAGGATGGTCTTAAAGATGGAGGAGCACTTGATCAGGTCATCATGGAGGGTCTTCATCTTGGAGAAGGTCTCAAGCTGCCACACCTCATGTTGCTGATTAACCCCTTCACTCCCTCCTGCTGATAGGTGGAGGTCTGTGTAGATGCTGGAGAGGGAGGGCACTTCAATAACGTATGTCACACGTTCAAGACCATCCAGAGTGACCTTATAAACCTTTAAATCCTCCTGCAGACTGAAATCTGATATGAGAAGGGAATGAAGGCATGTTAAGCATTCAGTGTATTTGTCAAATGTGTATTAAATAATAATTGCAACATTTGTCATAAAAAGGGTGAAGTTTCCCTTTAATAAGAGTAAAAATGTGTCCAGTCTTACATTGTTTCTGTGTCTCTCTCCACATTGGAGACAGCCATAGTGTCCTGCTGAGCCACACTGGTCTCAGTAGAGGTAATGCAGTCATAGTGTTGCATTTAGAAGCCAGGCCACTGTAGTGTGTTGTGAAAGACAGACAAAAGACAAAAGTATCTTTTTACAAACCTTTTTACTAAAACGTTTTGCTAATAGAAAGTTTTAGTAAAAAGGTTTGTAAAAAGACGAGATCTGCCTCCCAATCCTGACAGATCTTCTTAAACGACATGATGCATATCGATTTCAATGAATGAATGAATTAATGAACAGATGAATGCCAGGGGTCCATGCACACATAAAGGGCAAAAAAACAAACAAACAAGGAAACTGCCATTTCTGTTTCCTCCAATGTTAACACTGAGCCGCACCCTCAATGTATTACCAAAGGGAGTCACATGTTTGGAAGATACAACCTGAGTCTTGTGGGAAAGAATTGGTAGCTGAAACACCAGGCAGCAGAAAGAGACAGGGAAGGAACACTTCACTTAAAAAAATAATAACTTTGGGCCATTTTAGCATCTACTCAGGCTCACATGAACACTCCAGATATTTCATAAGTTGCTTGATCCAATATTTATATATTTCATATTTATTTTAGCTGGGAATGAGGAGAAGTGTGTGTGCAGTGGGGAAAGTGAGTCGGGTCGGACTGGCACTGCGTCCCGCTAAGAGATTTCATGCCGGGTCGCGCAGGGTGTAATAAAATGTTATGTTAAATAACCTGTCAACGCACGGAGAGAAGTCTCGCCTTTCAGTTCGCTCGGCCAGAGCCACAGAGTATAGACGCAAGTTACACAAACTCCGTCCATAGAGACAGAGAGAGAGAGACAGAGACAGAGACAGAGACAGAGAGAGAGACAGACAGACAGACAGACAGACAGACAGACAGACAGACAGACAGACAGACAGACAGACAGACAGACAGGAAGAGAGAGAGAGCCAGCCAGTCAGACAGACACAGAGAGAGAGAGAGAGAGAGAGAGAGAGAGAGAGACTTTCTCGAACGGATCATAATCTTCTGCATGGTGTATCACTTGTTCAGTTTAGCTTGTAAATCCAGTGCATATTCTCAGCAGAAACGTTGCATGATATAGCCCGGCACTAGTCAGTAGGCCTAGCTATATGTAAAACGTACATTTCACCCAAGCGATTGCATATCCAACAAGGAATAAGAGAAAACTCGGTCACTGGCTCACCGCAAACTGGGGCCGCATCATAAAGTAAACTCGACCCAAGTCTGTGGAAAGGCCGGCCAAAGTGTGTGGAAAGCCCTGGGCCGGGTTTTCCACACTTTTGGTCAGTCCGAGTTTGCGGTGGCCCGAGTTTCCAGTTACCCCAGCAAGCAATCAAGCCTACTAACAGCTGTGACTGTGAGACAGTGGCTGCTTGTGTCCATTTGGTTACCTTTGTATCGTTTTGTGTACTAGGAAGCCTTCTTGTAATATTATAAGCACAATATCCATAAATCCTCACGCCAAGATCTTTCATGGCAAACTTTTTTCTGCAATGGCCTCTCTCCTCTCCTGCACGTGTGTCCTGTGCTCAGTGGTGAAAGTTGGCCGGGACCCCCAGCACAGCGCGAATCAAAAAACAAAAAAAATCTGCTATTCCGTTATTGATTGTCATTCCATGGATCTACAAGTATTGCGCCCACAGGTGCAGATCAACGCACAGAAAATGGTGATATCATGCAATTAATTGTGTGCGCATGTGTCCTGGGTGTGTGTGTGTGTGGGGGGGGGGGGGGGGGGGGGGGGGGGGGGGGGGGTGTCAGTTGGTTACGTGTTACCGCTGGCTTGACTTCAATGTTAAAGAGCTGATATTAAAGCGGCAAGTCCGTCACCCAATGTCGTCCGGGCCCATTATTAACTGATGGTTAGAAAAATTGAGCACTAATAACTTGTGATCTACATGCAAATCAAAAGCTATAAACTTCTAGTTAAAGTGACAGCCGTTCGTTTTTTGACAGCCCATCGTGCCACTATTGTTAGTTGCAGTAGGAAGTATATGCCTTTTGTTCCCCATCGTTGGTTCTTTGTTTTTTGCTAATCTTAGCCACTTCTACGATAAAGCTTGGTGACATCATGTGCGCCTGAAACTTTGTCCGGATGGAAACAATCGCGGGTGACCATATTTAATAGGCACTAATGGTACTGGGCATTTATCGTGTAAATTAGTTAACTGCAATGTATTAACTGTCCTGCATCAAACTTTGAATATCAGTGGCCAAAGGACAGCAGTGAATCAAAACTATTATTGCAGTCAGTGACATAAAGTCGGCGTAGACCATCATCTTTTACGGGAACTGTGATGCTGTCAGATAGATTAATATACTGTATAAACAAGATAAAAGCATACAAAGAGACTATCATCAACCATATGCTTGATTGGAGGTGCAATAAAAGTTTCATAATAAAGTAGACTGGGAAAGCTTTAAAAGAATCAACCAGGTGCTTGATTGAGGTGCAATAAAAAGGTAATGGTAAAGTAGACGGGTGCTTCAAAGATCAGTGAGACTCACTGCAATACTAGAGAAAAGGTGGCAATTTGAGCACTCGAAAAAAGTAAAAATGAGGACAGCATGGATAAAAATAAAAAAATATATTTAGAAATATTTAAAAAGTCATTTGACTGCTGATATTGACCATTTGACATGGTGGACAGTCAATCACTCTGATTACACAGCAGCATATACCGGTAGTTCAACACAGCTACAAGACAAGTAAACAATTAAGATTGAACAAATGCAACTGCAGTATGTAATATACAAAAGTTATATAAAAAACAAAAGTACCTCAGTTTTAAGACTGATTCTAGATAGTTCCACATGTGGGGTATATTGTATTGAAAGACAGTCTTACCCATTTCAGAATTTCTAACAGAAAGTAGGGCCTACTCAATTGATAATGAGTGTAATGATGGCCAACTTTAGAACTTACTCGGGCAGGCTGCTAAGACAGTTGGGCAATTTCTTGCCTATCGATTAAAAAATGGTGCAAGTACCGTCTGGTGCAGTGCCATTATCATTTCTGTTACTGTGTGATCAGATTAACAAGATATGGGGGTGCCATACCTTTGGTTGCTTTGAATGCCAGCATCACTTGTCATAGACAGAAGGCTGGGTGTTGGAGACACTGCTCTGTCAGCTCCCTCCTCTTCTCTCTCCCACTCACTCATCTCTAGCTCTTCATTACATCTGACAATGAATCAGAAAACAGGATCTACTTATTCAATCAGCACTTCTCTACTGTAGTACAAACTACATTTACTACTGAATTATTACTTGACACCCTTATGGGTGTGTAACTCTTAGAGTGTAACGTACAACCAAATGGACCCTTACAGGTCTGTAACTCTGAGAATGGACATTTCACAAACAAATCTGTTGCTTCATCACATTGCAACAAAACAGCTCTCTATTTTGTTGTAAGGGTTAAATCTACTGAATATGTCAATGAGTAAAAAGATAGAGGTTGGGGAAACGCATACCATTTAGCATGGGAATTACTTGTATTTTTACTCTTCAATTCTGTTTAGCCTTTTTATATTATTTATACATAACCCTTGAAAGCAATAGCAACATGCAGTAAGCCTACTTTTTTTTCTTTTCTTTTTTCATAACAGACAAACTTATCCATGTAGCCTATGGACATGTATGTTAATGGCCCCTGCTTCCCAGTTAGTGAAACCATCGTTCCCATTTTGTCTTTGACATATCATGTGACTGAGTGACTTGTGGTTCCACCAATCAGCATTCAGTTTAGGCTTGGCTGACATGCTGTGCCAGCCACTCAGCAACCTGCTGGAACAGTGGTTCCGCCCCTACCTGCAGTACTGCACTAATTAAGCTAGTGTGTCAGTTCAGCTGCAGAAGTTGGTAGAGAGAACAAACCAACAGAATGCACAGCACATGATTAGAAGAGCACACAGAACACACAGAGAAGTGTGACTCTATTAAAACAATCTTTGTGAATACAATCCAGTGAAGCAAGGGAACTCACCACTTCATATGAGTTCACTTAATAGTAAAAAAAAAAATACTTTAAGTGTAAAAGTACTTGTAATTTACTTTGGTTTTGATGAGAGGTGTTGTTATATTTCTAGACAATTCTACCTTTACAGCCATTACATTACACTGTCTGTGCCGAGCCTGTTTTACAGATTCGGTGAGACTGATTTGTTCATTTCTTTTTAAGAGATGATGTTTTTGTTGATGATTATCATTATGCAAATTTAATACTTAAAAAAGGAGTACATTTTCATTTTAATAATTACAAAATGGATGTAGTCCATTTCATATACACAAGAGTGTACTAAATTCTCATGATTGTTTTGTGTTGGATTAGATTGTTTCCAGTGACCATTCCAATAGATGGCGAGCTTCCCACCAAGATCTAGAGATCTAGAGCGAGTATTGCCCATACTCTGGTGACTACGGGACAGAACCACTGCACTCTCCGGTGTGGTAGGCCCATTCTGCAGACTCCCCCACTCTCAGCTGCATAAATCCCCATTCCCCCTCTCTCCCTTTATCCACACACATCCGTTGAATCTCGGAACTCTCTCTGAACTTATCAGAAACCGTATGGAACTTTAACACGTATACTGACACACACACTGAATGGTCTAGCCGTGAACCTTGACCAATAACACGTATACTGGTACTTGCCTTCCCCACTCCATTATTGGGAGAACCGTAGGGGTCAATTTATTACTAATTGAAAAAAGGGTGGATGTTTGTAAATGCTACTGTCCCGACTCCTAACTGATGGTTTGATTTAACTGGAAAAGAACTTTGAATTTCAAGATAATAGAACTAATAATTCAAATTAGAGGGTGTACCCAAAATAGAGAGACACAGTAAAATGTGAGAATTTAAAGGAACAGTGAGGGTTTTTTTTAGTTGCCATTACTTGCCATTAATATAGTGGTGTCAACTGTATTAATTGATTTCCAGAGTCCCATGGTGGGAGTTCTGCTCTGGGTTTGGTGAAATATGTAGTTCTGGTCATTTTTGGGAGGTCACTGGGGGCCACGCAACTTGCTTCATGTTGTTGACCTATTTCTAAAAGAATAGCACATCCTTCGGTCATTTTTGACCCCTCTATCTTAGGGAACTATAAGTTGTGTCTATATCACTACGCCCAAAAAGTATTTCCATGTGGGGGTTAAAAATGAACATAGGAGGTCCTAATATTTTAGAAATAATTCAACAATACAAATTACATTAGTTTTGTGGAGTAATTTACTTTCACTGCATGGCCCCAGGGACCCCCACAAAATGAGCAGAACTACTTAATATTGACCAAAACCATATAGTCCAGGCAAATAGCGTTTCAAGTGGAATAAATTGTAACATGGGATTTTTCTTCACAGATCATTTCTTTGAGGTCTCCAGAACAACATATTAAAAGTCCCGAAAAATCCCAGTTGCGCAAATATGTTTAAATTCATAAAGTAATAGAATACATACGCTCCAATGGAGTGATAGCCCACCCCCTCCTATACAAATCCATTATAACTTAAAACTCCATTTTAACCATGATGGATTATTCAAAAACAACCCATCTTTTTTCTGGTGACTGATATTGTCCTCCTAATACGTCAGACGACCGTGGAATTTCATTCACAGGTTTCAGTTATTTTTAAAATATTGTTTTGGAAAATGTAGCTTCCTCCATATCTGGGTATGCCCACCCAAATGAATATTAAAATAAATAAATAAATGAAACCTGTAAATGAAATTCCACTGCCCTCACCTTTTTCTGGTGACTGATATAGTCCTCCTAATATGTGAGAGGGCAGTGGAATTTCATTTACAGGTTTCATTTATTTATTTATTTTAATATTCATTTGGGTGGGCATACCCAGATATGGAGGCAGCTACATTTTCCAAAACAATATTTTAAAAATAACTGAAACCTGTGAATGAAATTCCACTGTCCTCTCACGTATTAGGAGGACAATATCAGTCACCAGAAAAAAAGATGGGTTGTTTTTGAATAATCTGTCATGGTTAAAATGGAGTTTTAAGTTATAATGGGTTTGTATAGGAGGGGGCGGGGCTATCACTCCATTGGAGCCTATGTATTCTATTACTTTATGAAATTAAACATATTTGCGCAACTGGGATTTTTCAGGACTTTTAATATGTTGTTCTGGAGACCTCAAATAAATGATCTGTGAAGAAAAATCCCATTTTACAATTTATTCCAATTTTAGGTAAAACATGAGCTAAAATTACTGGCTTAATAGCAGAACTCAATTAATACAGTTGACACCACTATATTAATGGCAAGTATTTCATGCAGCTTAACTTAAAAAAAATCCGGACTATCTCTTTAAGAGTGGCCAAGCAATTGCTGCTAGGGTTGGTACCAACATCCATTTCATTTCCATATTGTACTGTATGTTTACATGTTTGATTATGTTTCAATATTAATATAACAGCAGCATTTATTCAATTTTCAACCTCCTTGTGTCTGAGTGTCATGTAAGTATTCCCCACGGCTCCAGCAGTCGAACCTACACCATAACTAGCCCAGATGTCTTTATAGCGCCTTTTAGGTGCTACAATCTACTTTCAGAGCTGTATTTTGCCCCCATAGTGATCATTTTACAATTTGGAGACAGTCCTATGATTCTACTGATGACATAAATACCCATGAGGTCTGAAGCCTCCAGGTGTAAGGCACCACTCAGTTTGTATAATGTCTTTAAGCTGTAAAAATCTATAAAAGTCTGTTTAGCAGTTTTGTTTTGTTTTTACTCTCGCATTGTTGCACCCCTCTTGAGCGCAGGGCGGATCTAGGCATGGGCATGGGGGGGCAATGCCCCCCTAAATGCCCAGTCTGCCCCACCAAACATGATGGCATGCAAAACAACCCAAGATATTTCAAATTAAAGCACTTATATTTAAAATGATTATGAAACACTACTACTGCTACTAACTAACTACAGCTGTGTCACCACTAAACCAACAGCATTTCATCATTGAAAACAGAAAACTCTCTGAGCCAGACCTTTAGCTTTATGCATGCTGCGTGTCTGTTGCAACTTCAACAACAACTGATGTTATTATTGATGCTTTACTTGACAAATAAAAGTCCTGTAACCGAAAATGGTATGGGTGCGACTTCATCGCCCGTGTCGCTTCGCGCCACGGGCGATGAAGCCGTCCCCATACCATTTTCTCTTGCCCTTCCAACATGTTCTCTTGACATGTTAAATCCGCCCTGCTTGAGCAGACCTGGATAAATACTGGGCAACTCACCCAAGATGGGAAAAAGGGTGAGTTGTCTTGTTACCACCTGAGCAGACCTGCCGTTCCAGGCGACAACAGCTGTGTTAATCAACTTCTTTATGAAACTACATAACACTGTGGAACACCATGGACACAATGTAAAAACCTCTTACCAGACATGAAGTTCTGAAGTTCTTCTCTTTCCACCGCCAAGACAAAATGAAGTGTGAACATTCTGTCACACTTATAATACCGTACTGCAATGTGACTACACCTCTCTCTCGCGCGCACACGCTCGCTCTCTCACGCTCTGTGTGTGTGTGTGTGCGCACATGTGTGATAGTGTGTTGAGACTTTGTTCCTTTAGCCTGACTTATTGCTTTGTTTTTGGCACACCTTATCATTTGCCTAATCCTATACTCATGTAAATTATGATGTCACTCCCACCCATCCATCATCAAATACATCAAAACACAGTGGGCATCAAAACTTTTGAAAGTCACATGCACAGTCACAGGCCTATATCCGTCTCAAAGAAAAGTGATCGAGGGGAGGCCCTTTGGGTGGCAGCGGCCCAGTATGCACTGCCCGTTCTAGGTCTTTAGTGGCCGTATGCAAGATTACCTTATGACTGCCCCCCCCCCCCCCCCCCCCCCCCCCCCCCCCCCCCCCCCCCCCCCCCCCCCCCCCCCCCCCCCCCCCCCCCCCCCCCCCCCCCCCCCCACACACACACACACACACTGCTGCCACGCCAGAGAAAAAAGAAAGAAAAATTGCAATGGAAACCTCACTTTGAGATCAAAATTAAGACGCTAGGGCAGGGGCGGATGTAGCATTTCCCAATTGGGGGGGGGGCAGTAGAAAATGGTAAGGGGGCAGCTTCATTGCCCGTGTCGTTTCACGCCACGGGCGATCAAGCCGCCCCCATACCAATTTCAGTAGTGTTTCAAATACTTTTTAATATAACCATTGAAATATCATATTTGGTGGGGCAGACTGGGCATTTAGGGCCCCAGCCCCCCCCCCCATGCGTATGCCTAGATCCGCCCCTGATTTAACGTAATTATGGGGTGCAGGACTCCTGTGAAATTAGATTGAAGGCATGGTGAACCTCTGGAACAGGTTGCTGGGTCTACCACCCAATGTGAAAAATATGTTTAGTATAACTTGGCAAAATGTCTTGTCATTCTGCATTACACATCAAAACAGTAAAATATACACTAGGAGGTGTAACCTGAGGAAGATAGAATCTGCAAATACTTTGATCTAAACGAGGTGCAGAACGAAATCCATTCAGATTCTTTCTTTTGTCCTTGTATCACGATCTGAAAGAAAGATAATTTAAAAAATGTCCACTCCACACCCTTGATCTAAGCCGGATAGATTTCCCTTGATGTTTCACACAAATTGCACATTAGGACTGATAGAACATTGTCATTGTCTGTTATTGGGTTCTAATGGACTTGAACAGTTCTGAATGTGTTGGCAGGACCCGCAAGGTCATGCGCTCTTCAAAAAAGAACATAAGGAAAACAGATAACTTCAAAGACATGTTTGTCTGTCTTCCATGTTTCCATGTCACAGTTTGAACACATACCTTCATACCTTACTCTATGGCTCTGATTATGCAGCCAAAAAAAGGTTAATAATCATTTTCTTCCGGAGCATGTGATTGGCACCGATTTTCGATGGCGTGATCGGGAACATCTTTTAAAGCAAATGTAAAAAAGGACACATTGCAGTGTCAGAAACGGAGCAAAAGTTCAGAGATCACAAAACGACAGATGTTTTCCGGAGCTTAACGTGAGCCTTGGCCTATTAAGCACAGACAGCATCTACTGAAGATTAGCATATGCAATATTAGAATATAGTATGTTGAACAACTGCGCTAAACAGACTAAAGAACTGTGTATGCATTCAAATTTACCTTCCAGTACATTCATTGAACTCAATGATTTTGACAAAGAAGGTCTCCATTGTTGCCCAAAGAATTATAGAATATTACATTATTTAGGAAAACCTGACATGGTTTTCTTTCCTTAAATTACCAGTGAGGTGTCACTAATTATCCAGCAGACTACATTACACATATTAGAAGTATAGTGTGGTGTGCCAGTTTATAATGCTGTGAATACAGTCTACATGGCTGTTTAGTCTGATCTCATTCAGTTAATAATCCACAATCAGGATGATGAATGCGTACTATGCGCGGAGTGACCTTTAGAATTTCAATGTTGATTTGTATCTAGGCCCCCATTTGATTGATTTCTTTTTAGTATTATTATCTCAGAGAGCCCAATCTACAAGAGACAGCTAAATCAATTTGGGTGGGGACAGCACGGGTGGGCCAAAATTCAACAGGTGAACCGTTGGTTGAAACAAATATGCCATTGGTCGTTTTGGCCATAAATGATGCATTTATATAGCACCTCTATCCAAGGCGCTACATAGATAGTAGATCCCATTTACCCATTCACACTCCAATGGTGTGTGAAACCATGCAAGGTACTGACCACATCGGGAGCATTTAGGGGTTAAGTGTCTTGCTCAGAGACACATCGACACAAACCGGCAACCTTGTGCTTACTGCCGCTCCTGCCTGCCATCAGTCGTTTTGGTCAAACGTAAACGTAACCTTAACCCCCGACCATTGTGATGATACCTTTGGGCCACAATGTGACTGCTATGCCAACGGTTTCAACCGTTGACATAGCAGTTGCAGATTTTAAGGCGTAGATAACAGTTTTATAGTGTTCCTGGCTGCAGGCAGTCCAGTAGCCGACTGTATACAGTATATATGTGCTACTTATCAATAGAGCTGCTCCCTAATAGATGATTTTTATTATGGGCTGGACAGCCTCAGTCGACTTTTTTGTTTTCTCAGTTGAATGTTTACATGTCACTACCCAGCAACGCACATAGCAGCCAGGCGTGGTTGTCGTACAAACAAATAGGAGCTTAATTTGACCAGTAACATACGGTAGGGTACAGTAAATCATCTGCCACTACTGTCAGTTAGCCTTCAAAAGTGCCAGTGCCATTTACAAATTTTATGGGTCGCAAGTGTTTTGACACCCGCCCACGCACTTCTGTTGTCGTGTCTAGTAAACAAAGCAAGCTCCACGTCTGTCTTTGACAGAACATGTTACGGAAGCTCTCCGCCTTCTGAATTCCATTCAGGGGCGGATCTAGGCATGGGCATGGGGGGGCAATGCACCCCTAAATGCCTCTAAATGACCAGACTGCCCCACCACCGGCGGTGGGGCAGTCTGGGCATTAAGTCGCACCCATACCATTTTCGCATGCCCCACCAGTTGGCAAATGTTACATCAACCCCTGTTTCCATTCGTATTTGTATTTCATGTTTTTCTAGTTTCACTGTGAAATCTACCCACTTGTACTTTTCCTCTTTGGGATCGGACTCAACCGCGGTCATTTGATCGATTGGGGGAAGCTCTTGCTCAACATTTGCTTCTACAGAACACCAAGGTTAATGTCTTTTTTTTGTATAATGACGTGAATCAGTCCATCTGTTTTTATTGGACCACAAATTGCTTTGTTTTGAAAACTCAGAAATGTGGTTCTAAAACACGGGCGGATGTAAATGTCCCATTTGGGGGGGGCAAGAGAACATGTTGGAGGGGCAAGAGAAAATGGTATGAGGGTGGCTTCATCGCCCGTGTCGCTTCGCGCCACGGGCGATGAAGCCGCACCCATACCATTTTCAGTTACAGGACTTTTATTAGTCAAGTAAAGCATCAAAAATAACATCAGTTGTTGTTGAAGTTGCTACAGACACGCAGCATGCATAAAGCTATTTAAGGTCTGAAATTTGTAGTTGGTAGCAGTAGTAGTGTTTCAAATCATTTTAAATATAAGCACTTTAATTTGAAATATCTTGGGTTGTTTTGCAGGGAATTGTGTTTGGTGGGGCAGTCTGGGCATTTAGGGGGGCATTGCCCCCCCATGCCCATGCCTAGATCCGCCCCTGCGCTAGGGGCTCCATTTTCATCACAGCTAAACCCCTTAATAAACTTCTTTACCATTTTTTACTTTTTTGAGAGATTTTTGAATAGTTAAAATGCCAGTCGACAAGCTCAATGTATCAGTGTAGATTGGCTAGTTGATTTAAGATAAGTTTGGGTCTGAGTGAATGTGGAGCCACATGTACTGTACTGTATGGGATAGGAAATACATTAAAAGGATCTCCTCCCTGTGAGACGCATTATTATTTTTTCACTTTGGCCATGCGCTCGAGACTTATGTATGCATACAACACTGGGGTGAAGTGGACCTGCCCAATAGAGAATAGACTATAAAAAGATAATACAATTGTAATACTAAATATAAATAAGAATATAGACAGAGGTGATTAAAAGGTCAGCGTGAGAACCACTGGTATGGCTCAGTGCATGACGCTCTGGCAGGACAACAGCACCACCACATGGACAAAGAGGGGGTTGCAGCTGAAAAGTTACAACAGGTGGAAATGAGGGCAGACAAAAGACAATTTTGTAAATAGGGCCACCACAGACTTCTGGGCAAATATAAACATTGATTTTTGGATTCCTTACACAGGTACAAGCATCCTTAGTCACGAGTGCCAATGTTGGCATAGTGAAGAGTGATCACTGGCACACTGGCATGAATGTGGGAGAGATGGTCTTTCCTTTAAAAGAAAAACATAAATGAAGCCTTCTCAAATACTGCAAATCCTGCACACCATTCCATTGTACTTTCATCCAAACTTAACTGTGACTGGGGTTGGAGTTTGGGAGATGGATGCATGTGACGTGCTGTGGACGCTTGCGGCTTGTTCAGGCTTATTTTTTTCGGCGGTGGCAAGCTTTTACTGTAAAATAAATAAATAAAATGATATAGGCCGTAACAAGCAGGGCAGGAAGTTTCCATTTACTCGAAACCCTTATTTTGAATGGCCAGATCTCTGAAACCGGATCTATGATGACGTCTGAATGAATAAAATTTTTAATAACAGATGAGAGTTAGAGTACAAGTCAAGTACACACTGCTACAAAACTGATAACAGCTTGGAGAATTACAGTACAATTCAAGTACAACTGCATCAAATCTGAAAAAGCTGATTGGACACACTAGTTAAGCATACACTTTTTTTTTTTTTTTTTTTTTTTTATCCCACGATTTTTGCAACCCATTTTTTCACCCAGTGCCAATTCCTAATGTGATCCTGGGCTCTACACACCCTCCACCAACCTGGGGAGGCAGCGGACTGGCCTCATGCTTCCTTCAATGCATGAGGAGTCCAAGCTGCCTTCATTTCACCTGACAGGGGGGAGTTTCCCTGGTTGGACGTAGCGCGTGGAAGGAACACGTTATTCCAACCAGTTCCAGTCCCCTCCATCAGGCGCCCCGGCTGGCCAGGGGGAGGCAGTCTAGGGCCCAGGATTACAGCATGTTTTTGTGAGGGTATCTACCCTAGGGGACACGGGGAGAACATGCAAACTCCACACAGAAGCATACACTTGTTTACAATAGTGGCCAACTTGTTCATTTCATTAAGGCATTCAAATACATATAAAACAACTACTTCAGTAAAAACAGAAGCAGCAAAGGGAAGAGAGAAATGTACAATGAGGAGAGGCGGGGTGGGTGGAGGGATTTTATATACATTTTTGTTTCACAGAGGCCAGTTTAGAATTGCAGCCATCTGTAGGTGCCCTTTGAGAGCGGTTTTGAAGGAGTCAATGGATTCACATGCCTTTATGACTGTTGGTAGGGCATTCCACATTTTGGTGGCATATGAGCGGAAGGAATTAAGACCCTTGTTTGTGCCAAATCTGGGTTGAACATGGTTAGTGGCACTCCCTCTGGTGTTGTGGGAGTGGACCTCATTGACATTAAGGAAGTATTTGGATAGGTACAAGGGTATTTTGGTAGAGTATTGTATCTTGTGGACCAAACCCATTGCGAGATGTTGTACTCTGTCGTCAACCCTAAGCCAACCCAAACTGTCGAAGTGGGCAGGGGTGAGGTGGGTTCGGGGTGTGAGGCCAAGTAACAGTCTGACAAGTTTGTTTTGGGAGGTCTGTAGCCTTGTTTTTAAGGTTTTTGAGGTGCTGTGGTACCAAGAGGTGCAGGCATAGTCAAAGTAACCTTGTACCAGGGCTCCAGTTATGGTCTTCAGAGTGTCTTTGTTGACCAGTGAGGAGATCCTGTATAGGAATCTAGTTCTTTGGTTGACCTTTTTGATTACGTTGGTGGCCATTTTATCACCGGAAAGATTTGCCTCCAGGATGGAACCCAGGTAGGTAATTTCCTCTTTTCGCGTAATAATGTTGACCATTCTTCCGTCTAACCCTCAAGAACATCCATTTTCTCTAGACCAGGGTTCTCAAACTGGCGGCCCGGGGGCCATTTGCGGCTCCCGTGATGATATGTTGTAGCCCTCGTATTAATTATGAAGGTTTAATGTAGTGCACAAGTTTCCCCCAAAAATGCCGACCAGGGGCCAAAAGTGCCCCCCTGGAACCACCCTAAAATCGCCAATTACCTATATCATACAGCTGATTGTAGCCCATATATATCACTATTCAGTTCCATTGTTTGTTTTTTATCTGTTGTCTTATCAATAACAACATACTGTAGTCCATACCTGGGCATTATGCGGCCCGGGGGCCAAATGCGGCCCTTTGGCGGACTCTGACCGGCCCGGGGACCACCAGTGGTCCTTGAGAGAGTTCCAGTTAAATATGGAAAGTTGGTTAACGAGATGTAACTATTTGAGAGCGTATAAATGAAACCAAATGGACCCTTGCGGGTCCATTTGGTTTCATTTTTACACTCTCAAGAGTTAAAATATTCATCATCTGAATTAGCCCAAAGTCTACAGTCACATTCAATCAGAGAGTGTAAGAGAATGGTCATTTTTTTATCCTGTTTTGTTTCCCAAATCCAGCCTGGAATTGTGGACAAAAAGAAAAGAAAGTTTTGAGATCTGTGGGGCTAAAATGTCATCAAATGGTGGTCCTTGACTGAAATACTGAATAAATAGAGGGCCCTGGTGTCAAAATGGTTGGTCTTACCCGTACTTTTATCTTGAAATGAAACTAATATTACGCAGACTTTAGTTCAGCCTTTAGTCTTGGCCCTTCACAATATTTTATGTATTTCATTTGGCCCCTTGGGAAAAATAATTGCCCACCCCTGCTGTAGTCTAACCACCTGTATTTCACTAAGAGCAGATGGTAGTTAGTAATAATGCTTATTGCACAACCCAACGCCACCACATGCCGTTCAATTCACACGTTTCTCACATTTGTATTTTTCCCCCTCTTTCATCTAAATCAACAGCAGCTTACTGTCATCCAAGACTAACCGGCCGAACAACAAAGTTATTACTTTACTACTTCACAGCAGACAGCAGACACAATCTCTTGGGACAATAAAATAATTTCTAAGATGAAAAACGAAACAAAACGTGTTGTATCATGCCGTTTTCTACTTCTTGCTAATTAGATATTACATGATAATAGGCTATTTTGTTTGTTGTCATGATTTGTCACAACCCAAGTTGGCTTTGTCCGCGGCACAATGTTTTTATTAACCATTTTGGAAAAGTCTATGAGAAAAATGAAGTTTTTCTGGAACACGGGGGACGTCATGAAAGGGGCGGGACTGCGCAACTCTATACAATTTACAATTTAGGCTTTTAGCAGACACTCTCAGTCCAGAGCGAACATTGCAATACATCACGAATCAGTGTTACTGCTTGTCACTAGACTGAGAACCACAACAGACTATAACTGTAACCCAACAGCATGGATGTAATATTACTAAAGATACCTGTAGCTTTTATTTGTGTACATCATATAGCTGACTGTAGTAATACAATTCATAGTTCCACTGTTTGTTTTTTCATCTTCGTCTTATCAGCAACAGCATTGTCACAAATGCACATTATATATGCACATTGCACAAGATTATATAGTTTTGTCTATTCATGCAATTGTATACGAGAGATATGAATGCATGGGAATCCCTGTAGAATGACTGAAGTCAATATGAGCACTTCCATTTTGAGTGGGAGGTAATGGGGCTGATTGGGTGATTGGTGCCACACTCTAGTTGACAAATAGAGGGTGTGGTGCAGGGGAGAAGGAGACCTGTGTACTAGTGTGAACGGGTGTGGAAGGAGAGATCTCTAAGGCGCCAGGAGCTTTATTGTTAGAATCAAAGTTATCTTAACTACTCTGACTAGTATCCTGCGGTCTAACTTAAACACTGTCACCTCCAGCCAAGCACGGTGTGTTGGGACACTGGGGGGAACTGTATCATCAGCGCTGCCTTGGATTCATATATGAACTGCCGGTCAATAAGTACCATTGAGGGTGAGAGGATTCCATGTTCTGTTGGATTACCGGTGGATATTTCTCTTCATGTGGATCTAAGGAACTTTACTGAGGGAACACTAAACCAAGAGGACTCAAGAGACTTATGAGCGGTGCGCTGGTCATAGACAAGCGCATAGCAAGTTCATTCAGGAAACCTCAGTGCAGTCACTGCCGGCCCTCTTATAGGGCCCGACGCAGCATCACATTCTATTTCCCATAATTCACTCAGCCAATCACACACTCGCTTCATCTTCTTACCGGCTATTTAAGCTGGATGGTCACACTGCTCATCCTGCTTGCTTGCATGCTGCTGTTTCTGCTGATGCTCTGTCTATAACTTTTGCTGTGCTCCCACCACCACCCCAGCTACCACCTGTCGTGTTGGATCTGCTGTTTAGGTACAGGGGGATTCGGAGTCCCTGGTCGGGACTGTTGCGCTTGATCCGTGTACCTTAAAAGCTGATCCAATCCATCGCCAGACCAGTTATATGCATTTGTTCATATTGCTAATTATGATCAATAAATATATTACTCCAACATCTTGAGTTGTCCTGACTGAATTTCTTTTGTTTGTAGGGAGAGTGATAGGGACAGAGCCTGATTTAAGTGTATTGTATTTGCCATTTGACCATTAACTGTATTTTTGGTGTGGCTTAAATAAAAAGAGCTTAAGCTAAAAACCTGCCGGTCCTGTTGTTTAATTCCTTTAGTTAGCAGTTATCCTTTTAGAGTAAAGGCTGATTGTTACAGCATGTCCTAATCTTAGTCATACTTCACACAGACTGATGTCGTGGTTAGTGATAACACTTAATTATTACCCAACCCAACGCCACCACATGGTGTCTGGTACTTCTTCAATTCATGCGTTTTCTCAGGTTTGCATTATTTTCTGTCATTGTTACATCACTTACTGTATTTCCTCTTTCCTCTAAATCAAATCAACAGCATGCAGCTCAGGGGCGGATCTAGGCATGGGCATGGGGGGGGGGCAATGCCCCCATAAATGCCCCGACTGCTCAAACATCAAACATGATATATCGCATGCAAAACAACCCCCATTTCAAAGATATTTCAAATGAAAGTGCTTATATTTAAAATGATGTGAAACACTACTACTGCTACTAACTAACTACAGCTGTGTCACCACTAAACCAACAGCATTTCATCATTGAAAACAGAAAACTCTCTGAGTCAGACCTTTAGCTTTATGCATGCTGCGTGTCTGTTGCAACTTCAACAACAACTGATGCTATTATTGATGCTTAATTGCCTAATAAAAGTCCTGTAACTGAAAATGGTATGGGGGTGGCTTCATTGCCCGTCTCCTGCCCCCCCCCCCCCCCCCCCCCCAATTGGGAAATATTACATCCGCCCCTGATGCAGCTTACTGTCAACAGGGACAACACGACCGAAGTTATTGCTTTAATACGTCACAAACATCAGTTTATAGTGATCACAATCACTAGACGTATGTAGACATTAAATAGAAATATTCTACCCCACTGCCTGCCAACTAATATTTGACTGTATGTGCATTTAACTAGTTTCCCCTCATATCTATTGTTAGCCTATTTAGAGGAAACATATTTACAGATGTTCAGTAATTAACAGTCAGAGACCTCTCTCAACCAGACACACACAGGCTGCGCATGTGCGCACACACAATTTCCTTTTTTTCTCACAGCAGAATCACTAGAATAGGAAGTATAGACATTTTGTTCATCGCAAGACAAGATGGAGCACAGCTTGCCCTGTCTGCTCCTCTGTGAGTATATATAACAATTATTATTATTACTAATGGGTCTAAAAATTGTATTTGAAACATCTGAATGAATGAGCATGTGGTTGTACTTGTTAAAGCTAACTGCTGAGTTTAAAGTACAGCAAAATTGTGTCAGTAGAAGCGATGCTGTAGTTTTACAATGTGTCTTCATACTGCTATAGATTGATCATTTCAACACTATTTGAAATGTGCTATTGTGATGCAACTACAGAGATGCACCCTATACTAGTGTCCACTTTTAACTAAAAGCAACTAATAATGTGCTGCCTCAGATAGTAAACTGATAGCAGATATTTTTCTTTTCTCTTTTTTGGGAGGGGGGTGGGTTGTGGTCAACATCAAAATCAATGTGCGACTGTGGCAGACCCGGTGGTTATAAATGGTCAGCCATTTTTTGTGACCATTCCCTACTAAACCTAACCATAACCCCTAACCCTAAACATAACCTCTGTAAAACTGTGGCTAAACCTAAACTTAATCCTCGACCCTTATGCTAACTGTCGTGACCGTTTTGCATAACGGTCGTGACCATTATAGCAAACACTACGGTTGTACAAAACAGTCGTAACCGTTATGCATAAATAGTCGTGACTGTTTTGTCCACTTGGCGCTATATGCCTTTATAATTGTCGCGGCGGTTATAAATGTGTCGCGACAGGTGGACAAAAGATTTTTATAGCCGTTGTGACGCCCGCCACAATGGCAAATTGATTTTCCCCTCATGCATTACAGTGCACTGATATTAAAGAGAATATGGGGGAAAAAAGTTTGTTTTGGGCCGTTTTATGTGTTTATAGTTAAGAATAGTCACACAGGAATGGACAAGAGAGACAGGGAGTGACACGTGGCAAAGCCACCGGGCTTGGGAATCGAACTAGCGGCACACCGCCAGTTTGACTTAGCAGCCTATAGGTGTACAGACAGTTGAGCTAACTGTCTGGACCTACCTGGTATATTTGATTATACTTAATAAGACGGCAGTATTACTGACACCCTAAATCATTAGTGTTAACATCAGTACTTATTAGTGGGTTTGACATAGGGAACCCCACTACTGTTACTCTGATGGCTGTAAACTTGTATCCGTAAATGTGTTTCTAGGGAAACCCTACTACTGTTAATGTGATGGCTGTAAACTTTCTTCTGTAAACTTTATTTATTTCAAACTACCACGTAATATTTAATTTGTAATCGTTCAGCCAATGAGAAACCAGTGTTCTAGATGACATAACTAAAGCATGTTTCAAAATTGTTAGGTCATTCAGGGGTACTGTATGAATCGGCTAAATTTGGCGAATGATTTACATCATTAATGACGTAAGCAGAATTGAATAAAATGTGATTTTAAGAGATATTATATTCATATTCATTCAAGAAAGACATAATAATCTTTTATCGTGAGAAAAACACCTTGAGATAATAAGAGTGGCAGAAGAGAATATATGAGAGGATATATAAGGAAATACAGAGAGAAAGAGTCCATGAAAAGCTATAAAATCAAGGCAACCCCACTTTGCAATTGAAATTGCATTCATTCTATAGTTATTATTTACTATCGTTGTTTGTTATTTGTTGTTGTTGACCCTGAGTCATTTTGTTGTCTATGTGGGTGTCTGTTATTTATGAATAATTAAAATGCAGACATTGACTTTATTATTTTCCAGTGCTGACTATCTTACTCTACTGTGGACACAGTCAAGGTGAACATTGATTTACTATTCATTCTCTTTGATACTCAACATTAACACTTTCTGACAGTTCAAAATAATATTACTGAGATTCAATAGTTATGTCATTCTGTGTATCATCATTTATCATACATAACAGATCCATCAAAGTCTACACTCACAGCAGAGAGAATCAATACTCTGAATCCAGACAGTGTGACTCTCAGCTGTACTGTGGAAAACAGCAGACATTCATGGGAATTCAACATCTACTATCTCAATGAGTACAGTGTGCCAGTGAGTCTCTCATATTCAGGTTCAACCTACACATTCAGTCCCATTGTGGCTAGAAGCTACTACTGTCAGGGACGGAGAGGACACCAACCAGTCTGGTCAGATCACAGTGACCCGGTTTACGTGGCTGTCACTGGTGAGTACTGTTCAAATTGTATTTATTTATTCTCATGAATGTTATTTGTTCAGAGATAACTGTCTTTTAGTCGTATTTGGTTTTAGTTTACATAAACAAAAACACTCTAAAACACTCTAACACTCTAATTGTGATGAATACAGTTCTATTAACTCAATGCGATACTACAATGAGTTAATAGAACCATATTCTCAAATGAATTGAAATAATACAATTGTGACTCAGGTCTCTCTAAATGCATTTGCAGTTGGAAGGTTTCCTTCTCTAAACATGTACATACAGTAGATGGATGTGTGAAAGGATGTGTTTTTAACACCTTTCTATACTTAGCAGAGACCAAAGTTACCCTGACCTGGTGTTTAGCTTAGTTCCTAGAAGCTGCTTGTTTCTCACTTGCTGCTGAAGTGCTGCTTGATTACATTCATAACTTAATATATACTCAAACACTATTACTAAGTCATATCATATATCGCCTATAAATGTGGGGAGCAAAAAGACCCAAAAACCTAAGAGACATACTGTATTTTCCCCATCATTTGCAGGGACAGTCAACAGATCAATCCAAAAACATAGCAGCATTCACAGAAATTACCTTGTAATTCCTTGTAAACAACTAATAATAAATAATACCTTGTAATAACCATCACAGCAACTTCTGTAACTAACGTCAGAAAATTCCTCAACTACCATTGATAGTCTCAAAAGAAAACTCAAAAATATTTCCATTTAAAACTAAACTAAATAAAGTTGGATTGGATAAAACATGAACTCAGCAATAATAACCTGCTAGCTGCTTGTTTTGTACTATTCACACACAACGCGCTTCTTCTTTTTCTTTTTTCAAATTTCACGCACCCACAAGTTTCCTGCCTTGAATTGTGTGTGACTGAAAACCTGTTTGCCATTGTTTTGCAAACGTTCATTTAACAAAAAATACTCTTTTTTTGGAACAAGATATAGTCTATATAATTACTCAACTGTGTTTTACGTCTACAGGCCAACCTGTTCCTGTCATCACCAAACACCCTGACTGGCCTGGGATGTTCATTGGAGAGAATGTTGCTGTGACCTGTAGCATACAGGAAGGATCTGCCTCTGACTGGGAGTACTCATGGTGGAAGGGTGATAAAAAGATCAATAATTACAGTGAAAACCGTGAATATGTAATAGGTCCTTCTGAGAACTATCCCAGTGGTCAGTACAGGTGTACTGGTCGACGCAAGCAAGACCAACAACTGTCCAAATTCAGCGAACCCATCCTTATGACTTTTAAAGGTAAAATCAGCTGATCCATTCACTGACACTCTTTCTACTCTTTCTAAGGTGGTACTGAAGTCTAGCTCACCTTTCCTCCAGTAGTGTTTTATGTTTTTTAAGTGTGTTCATAGTTTTTTCTTCCTCATCTGAACCACAGACCAACCAAAGGCCACACTGAAAGCTAACCAAACAGAGCTACCAGTAGGGGGCAGTGTTACACTGAGCTGCTCTGTAGACGACTCATCTGGATGGAAATACGACTACCAACTCGACCAATCACCGATCACACAGGATGACACTCAGCGGCCTGGACCAATCAGTGTGTCTGAGGGAGGAGTCTACAGGTGTAGAGGAGGGAGAGGACAACCTGTTTACTACACCCAGTACAGTGATGACGTCACCATTGACTCCATAGGTGAGGTGTATGGGCTAAAATTATCATATTTGGTCGGGTATCAGGCATGGGATGCGGACGCAGGAATGCAGACATTTCTGCCTGGCTTACATAGGGAATGGCTCACTGCATACAACCAGCTCTCTCGAGGAAGCAATTTGATTGGTTGAAATAGCCATCATGCTAACGTAACGGAACACCTAGTGATAACAATATAGCTGCAAGCAGCGATAAGATGGGACCAAGCAAGCAGCTGAGGCATTAAGCATTTAGAACAATATGCCATAGAAACATGGAAGACTGAACTTGAGAAACTGAAGACCCTGTAATATTGTGCAGGGTTTGTGTCAGTGCCTGGATTTGAACCCAAGAGCTTTCGGTCTGAAGTCATGTTCTAAGTTTTCACATGTTTTAAGTTGGCTTTGGCTCATGTTTCATTTCATTCCATTAAGAATCAAACTTCGAGACAGACAGATCTTTATGCAGTTATTATGCATGCTAAATAATGTTGTATTTCTTCATGTAAACAGAGGGCAGGTCTGTTGTCACGCTGCAGCCCAGTTGGTCTCACATATTCAGTGGAGAGACCATTACTCTGAAGTGTGAGATACAGGAGAGAGTTGAAACCCAGTGGAACTACGAATGGAGCACAACATCTTCCTACAGACCAGGGAACCAAGCTGAATCCAGGATCCAGGTTTTCAAGTCCTATGACAGTGGAGACTACAGGTGTAAGGGCCGTCCCAAAAACAACCTGCACTCTTCAACAGGGTGGAGTGATGCGTTAAAACTAAATGTAACAGGTATGACTTGTTTATAAATGTCTGGGAAATAATACTGTCATACTATGAACACTATTTTAACCCAGAGAATGTTCTTTCCAGCAACCAAACCCCAGGCTGTTCTGAGTGTTGAGTCTCCTCAGTGGTTGAGTCCTGGAGCCTCAGTGACTCTGAGCTGTGATGTTAAAGAATCTCCTGAAGGCTGGATGTTCTACTGGTACAGAGCTGTTCCTACACCTTCAGACAACCTCTACACTGCTGAGCTCTTATCTAGCAGGACTGTAGATGGATCCTACACCATTCATGGAGCTACAACAGGCACAGGAGGATATGTGTGTAAAGCTGGGAGAGGAGACCCAGTTTATCACACTGAGGAAAGTAAACCTCAGTTTGTGTGGTCTGGTGGTGAGTGGGAAACATAATTCCTCTGGGTTGTTTTCTTAACAACCTACAGAAGTGATGTGATGATAATGATAATGGGTTTGAATGAGGTTTCAGTTTGTGTTTGTTTCACATTATCTGAACTTTTCACGAGTTGTTGCAGTTAACTCATCATAACACTGCTCTTTTGTTTGACCTTTGACCTCTGATCCTGTGTTGTGTTTTAGATCTTCATTCTTCAGCTTCTCTCACAGTGAGTTCTAACAGAACTCAACACTTCACCTATGAGTCTGTTTCACTGAGATGTGAAGGAAACTTTACCCAATGGAGAGTGAAGAGTTACAGCCATCGATTGAAAGAGATCTCAGGGAGTACAACATCTTTACTTCCAAGTGACAGTGGAGTGTATTGGTGTGAGTCTGCATTGGGAGAGTACAGCAATGCTGTCAACATCACAGTACATGGTGAGTCAATTATTTCACTAACTGTACCTAACAGTACTGCAGTGATCCACAAAACTCATTATTAGTAGCCTGTAAGTCATTTTTAGTAGCCTGTTTTTGTATTTTCTCAGCGTAAATGCTAGTTGTGGACTGTATTTACCTGTTCTCCAGACGGTCCAGTCATCCTGGTGAGTCCTGTCCATCCTGTGACTGAGGGTCAGTCTGTGACTCTGAGCTGCAAACACAGAACAGACTCTTCACTTTCCAACGTAGACTTTTATAGAAACGACCAAGCGGTCCTGAACCACACCAACGGAGAGATGACCATTCCTGCTGTGTCTGAGTCCCATCAGGGATTCTACAAGTGTCAATATTCTGGAGGAGAATCAGCACAGAGCTGGATGGCAGTGACATGTGAGTAGTAATATGATGACAGAAACTATAGGCAACAACTGTAAAAGTAGGAGTTTACTGATGATATTCTTTGTCATAATAATTTATTGATGGAGAAAGGATTAATGAAAAAATACGTACTTTAACAGTTTTTCTTTGTGTTAACATGTTGTTGTTCTTATAAATCTTATTTTCAATACCATCCTAGTGTCTGGAGCTTCAGTGTCTGGACCTGCAGATCAGATTTCTCCACTTTTATTGGGGATGATTGTGGGACTAGTTGTTGTTGTGATTCTACTGACTGTCCTTCTGATCCTGATGTATCGATGCAGAACAACTAAAGGTTAGAACCATTGGCATGTGGAATCCATTTTACATTCAGTAGATTATGACACTGAACAGCGATTGCTGTATTAGTGTAAAAGACTAACATATTTATGTATTTTTTTATTACAGGAACATATTTGGAGAGGTAGGTACATGTTTCTAGTTTTAGGGTTGTCCGGTGTGTGTGTGTGTGTGTGTGTGTGTGTGGGGGGGGGGGGGGGGGGGGGGGGGGGGGGGGGTGTGTGTGTGTGTGTGTGTGTGTGTGTGTGTGTGTGTGTGTGTGTGTGTGTGTGTGTGTGCTATATGGCCAGCCACAGAGCACCTTTTACTGCTTCATATTTTTATCTATACTTAGATGTGTCAAGTGCCAGGGAACCAATCAGAGACGAGGTCCAGATGACGTATACTCCTCCCTTCAGCATGGTTGGTCAGCCTTTCAACCAATCATTAATTGAAGTAATCTACATGTACACAAGCAGGTTAACGTGTTCTACTTTTATCTGTTTCTAAACAATAGATTGAATGTTCACGTTATAGTTTTAACCAACAATGTTAATGGGATATTTCAC
This sequence comes from Benthosema pterotum, assembly GCA_039105355.1. Lineage (NCBI taxonomy): Eukaryota > Metazoa > Chordata > Actinopteri > Myctophiformes > Myctophidae > Benthosema > Benthosema pterotum. Next base: position 18,879,767 of record CM076983.1, on the reverse strand, counting down.
TTTCAAAATACTTTTGGTATTTACAGTATAGCATTTACTCAGTCTCATATGAACACCTCAGACAGTTTCTAAGTTACTCCATTCAGTATTTACATATTTGATGTTCATTTCCATTTTAACCATGATAGATTATTCGAAAACAACCCATCTATTTTCCGGTGACTAATGTCCTCCTAATACGTGAGAGGGTTGTGGAATTTCATGTAGTTTTCATTTATTTTTAAAATAATGTTTCATTCATTTGGCCGTAACCAGGGTGGGCGTGTCTAAATAGGAGGTTGCTACATTTTCCAAAACATTATTTTAAAAATAAATGAAAACAGAAATTCCACGGCTCCCACATGTATTAGGAGTACAATATTAGCTTCTCAAAAATAGTAGGTGTTTCGAATTACCGGTATCATGGTTAAAATGGATTTTTAATTTTAAGTTATAATGGGTTTACTGTAGGAAGGGGCAACTAAAAGTAACATCAAATAGCCTATGTAAACTGTCTGAGGTGTTTGTTCACATGACACAGATTTTTTTAAACTAAGTGAAATATCCCTTTAACAGTAAAGACGCTGATCCTTTCTACCTCTATCTTCTACCCCATCAGGTGATTCTGCCGTCTATGAAACAATCAGAGGCTCTGGAACAACCAGAAATGGTACAGTAGCAAATACTGTACTTTACAGAGGGAGCTGGTAGATCTGATAGGAATTATAGACATTAGGGCTGTGGCGATTAATCATAATTGAATTGATTATACATTTAGTTATCAACTAGTGTAGTAATCGGTTAATCGGATCATCAACTTGAGTTTTTTTTTTTTTTTTTTTTTTTTTTTTGCTTTTTGTCATTTTACCATAACCTTTATTATGGTAGGTGAGACTAACATATTCATAAGGAACATGTTTGGAGAGGTAGGTACAGGTTTCTGGTCTTACGGCAATCCTCTGTGTGTGTGTGTGTGTGTGTGTGTGTGTGTGTGTGTGTGTGTGTGTGTGTGTGTGTGTGTGTGTGTGTGTGTGTGTGTGTGTGTGTGTGTGTGTGTGTGTGTGTGTGTGTGTGTGTGTGTGTGCGGTGCGTGTGCCCTACTATAACATGGTCAGCCACAGCAGACATTTTTTTACTGCTTTATCTTTATATTTAGATGTGTCAAGTGCCAGGGAACCAATCAGGATTCAGACCAGGTGACCAATCAGAGAAGAGGTCCAGGTGACGCTCACTCCCCGCTGCAGCATGGTTGGTCAGCCTTTCCAAACGATCACAAATCGATCAATTCTCTGTCATTTACAACTGCATGTAAAAGCATATTGCATCTTTCTTTTAGACACAGCTGAGTCCAGCGATGCAACGACGTATTCAAAGATCAAACTTAAACACATGGGCAAGAAACGCACCGGTGAGCAAGCACAAAATAAAACGTGAAATAAATGTAACCAAGTGATAAGGATTTATAATAGTAGTTGACTACGCCACCTTGAATCGTATCAAGGACAAAATACCAAATAAATGGGTTCCCCAGTTTATACACAGGCTCGTGACAAGGACTTGAGACAGTGGTTCAAAAATGACAATTTATTTCTAAGCACAGTAAAAAAAACACAAGCTTTCATTTAATCAAGAGCAGGTTAAAATATGGCATTAACGTTCAGTTAATCATCATCATTTCAATCAATAAAGACTAAAAACATGATATCCGGTAAAGACTAAAGTGTACTAGATCACATGAACAGCATATAGTTTTATTATAAACCTATGGGGAGCACCTAAGTGCACCAATGAACAACACTAAGCACTGCTATAAACACTATTAAAAGAGAATTTCCCCAACAAACCGGATTTAAACGTAAGCTACAATATATTTAAAAGCAAGCACTATATGTAAAGCCAATTAGGCCTGGGGGCGAACAGGCACCACGGCGCAGAGGGGCTAGGCTAGGCCACAGGACACTAACCACTAATACCCAGAAATAATAGAAATAACCACTACACACACACACAAATTCACACAGCATGCAGTTAAAGGGCGACACCGTGCAAAAGGGGTGCTCGCATTCGCACATCAAACCTGGAAAAAGTGGGCTAAAGTGAGGTCCTAAACCGCCTTGCCACACAGCTGGCCGTCCGCTGAAGCACCCCAACAGGATCTCACTGTCTCCAAATACAGCGCTCGCCACATAGGGGGGAAGATAAAGCAGAACAAATACAGGTCAGTATAACTGGTGGAGGTAGCTCATAGCAAAATAAATGAATTCAAAACAAAGCAAATGAAACAAAAACAACAACAAACAAAACAGCAGTGGTGTCAGTCTAAAAGGAGTAAGAACAAACATTTAGTCTTTTGATACAATAACGGTAAATGGTTAAACAGTTGGACTTTTATATACCTTAAGTGTCTGTTCTCTCAAGAAAGTCACTGCATGCTCGTCACTTGGGACACAGCACGGACTGGACCTGAGTGGCAGTGACAAACACAAGATAATTAAACGCATGTTTTAAGTCTGACATACCAAACACAGCAATAACTTGTTACTCACTCACCCATGAAGGGACAGAGAGAAGCCCAAAAGTCCACGACCCAGGTCGCGAAACCCGCAGCCGACACCCCAAACAGCCTTCTTTGTTTGTTTGCCGGCTGGGCATTTAAATACCAGTCAATTAGTCTGAGGATACAGCATCTGACTGCTGTTAGTACGGTAGCCCCCAAGGCTCATTTCCAGCCGGCTACATAAATATGACCTTTGAATAGATGACGATTTTTTTTCATGGATGTCTGTGGTTAATCTTTCAGACGAGCCAGCAGCTGAATCCAGTGACGATGTGACATATTCACAGGTTGAATTCAAAGATAATAAGGGCAAGAAAAGGAAGGGTGAGCGAACGAAAACAATACACAGTACAGTATGACATTACACTGATGATATATTGCACTTGATTTTTGTCATGGATGCTCCATTTTCTACATTCCCCCTTGAGGTCCCTGTTCCTTACAACAGTTTGCATTGCCACAGGTTGTCTTTTTTCTAATGCAGCCATTTTAGTAGCTGTGTAAAAAAAAGTTTTGAGCTACTAAAATACACACATTAGAATAAAGACAACCTGCAGCCTTGCAAACTGCATTGGAGGGAGGGGGATCTCAGGGTGAAATGTAGAAAAGGGGGTATCTATGACAAAAATCAAGAGCATTATGCATGTCACAGGAATCAAGGTAGATGGATGCCTACCTTGATTCCTGTGTGGCATTTTCCTTTAAATTGCATAGTAATTGCTTATATTATATTTTAAAGCAGTGGTTTTCAACCATTTTGATACCAGGGCCCAATGTTTAGTCTGCATTTTACCCACAGACCACTCTTTGATGTTAAGTTTAGTCTCTTGCATCTAAGGATTTTCAAGTTCTTGTCCACAATTAGGAAAGAGAACTGGCAAAGTTCAAATGTTGAAGCTGATCAGTAGTTCCTAACAGAGAGTTTCATCCACAGAGAGACCTGCAGCTGATCCATATGAGAGCTCTTTGTATTCTGAAGTCAAGACTAAAGGAGGAGCCACAGGTACACTGGATTATAGTCCTAACTTTACACAATGAAGACACTGGAAAGTGCCCTGATTATGAATGGTTTTGCAGCTTGATTGAATCTGTGTGTGTGTGTGTGTGTGTGTGTGTGTGTGTGTGTGTGTGTGTGTGTGTGTGTGTGTGTGTGTGTGTGTGTGTGTGTGTGTGTGTGTGTGTGTGTGTGTGTGCGTGTGTGCGTGTGTGTGCGCGCGTGTGTGTGCGTGCGTGCGTGTGGATGCAACAGATATACCAGATGTGACGTATGCCCAGGTTATGCCCAAAGTCAAAGATGAAAGGTAGGTGAATAATGTATATATTCACTTACATACTGTATTTACAATGTACAGTCTCATTTCAAATTATTCTTTCAAATTATTCTTTCTCAATTTTAAGATTGTAGACATATAGGCTACTGTACCAACACTGCTCATCCTGAAAAGCCATTGTATAAAGGAGTAAGAGCGAGTGCAAAACCCGACGTCGGCGGGCGCCTCGGCTGCGCCGGGACTTGCGCCTCGGCTGCGCCGGGACTTGCCTCCTAAGTCGCTTCCTTAATGAGTGGCAGATCGGCAGCTCGGCGCTTTTATGAGCTCTGGCGGCAGTGCCGCCGCTGCCGCTGCATTCTGGATGGTTCTGCCGGTTCGTGCGGCAGTTCTGCCGGTTCGTGCGACCGGCAGCTCGGCGCTTTTATGAGCTCTGGCGGCAGTGCTGCCGCTGCCGCTGCATTCTGGATGGTTCTGCCGGTTCGTGCGGCAGTTCTGCCGGTTCGTGCGACAGTGTAGCGGCAGAAGGCTCCCCATGCCGCCCCAGACCGGCGCTTTTGCCGATGATTTTGGCAACTGCCTCTGCTTTTGCACTGCCTGCTGCTGCTGTCAGTCCAATTAATGCATGCTTGCAGAACGACTATGAATGTATGCAAACAAATATGAACTAAATATGTATTGAATTTATTATATTATTATTTTTTTTATTGTTTTTATCATTACTATAAGCTCTATCATTAATATAAGCTTTTTGGGCGGCTATGCCGGTTCGCCGCCGGGCGCTCCGCCCCGCCGCCGGGAGCTCTGCCGCCGCCGCTGCTCGTGGACCCGGCCGGGCGCTCCGCCGGCGCCGCTGGTCGTGGACCCGACGCTTCACCGTCACCGACCCTCGCCGGTTGACTGATTTTCTTCATGTGCTCTCTCGTGCTCTATTGTGCTCTCTCTCTCTCCCTCTCCCCTCCCTCTCTCTCTCTCTCTCTCTCTCTCTCTCTCTCTCTCTCTCTCTCTCTCTCTCTCTCTATAATAGAGATGTTCGTCTGCCTCGACTGTTTTACCCCCACCCCTCCAAACTGGGTTTGTAGGCCATATCATTGAGGATATATTATGCACGCACGCACGCGATCGCGTGCGTTAAGGAAATCCCACTGTCCATTGCCATCTACTAGAAGAGTTGCGATATTGAAGGGTCAGAAACTGACCCCACGAGCGCTATACAGCCTGATGAGGGACATTGGGACAAACAAACTGACATGATTTGAAACAACTTGTTTGCAGTGAATGAATGGATTAACGCATCCATCCATCCATCCATCCATCCATCCATCCATCCATCCATCCATCCATCCATCCATCCATCCATCCATCCAAGCTGGGCTGTTGCCTGAATTCAACGCATGAATGTGTACTTCCGGCCCAGGCCTTGTCCCTATTTGCTGTCCCCATTACCAATAGAAGTCTATGTAGAGCCTCCATGCCAACTCAGTCTAAATCCAGGCCGCGTACGCATGCAGTAAAGCTTGATTATACTCAATTGACCGCTGTGCTGCATTATACATGTGATCGATATACAAACTCACCGCCTGTCGCAGCACAACTAGTTGTGAGCTTGTAGATTGAACGAAACCTAACCTTGTTTCGCGCGCATCGGCCCGACGGCGCCTTTACTTGCCTTTAGTTTTTGGATTGGAAACAAATCAAACAGGGGAGACGCAGCGCAGCGCTGTGTGCCTCTGTCCATGCGCCTGGTCTCGCGTATGTAGAGATGGCTCTACATGCATTTTCAACTTCAATTGACACGAATAAGCCCACGAAACGGACCCCGGAATATGCCAGACCGATAAGATTTTATATTATGGCTCTAGTAATTAATTCAATGATAGAGCTTTACAACAGAAAGCCTCACTGATTCCTGACAGTCACAATGTGTGACAGTGTCTCTATTTGAAATGTACTGTCCCAAGCTGGACTGAATATGATATTGCATATAGCCTAAGTGATAATTAGCCTATAGTCTATTACGCTCACGTAGGCCTACAATAAACCTAGGCCTGCAGATATACAACACGCAGAACGAGAGGGACGGAGGTGTCCCTCTCTCTCGCGCGCGCGCGCGAATAGCCAATAACCTCAATGATATGGATTAGCCCTAAACAGACCCCAGTTGGGGGGGGGTCGAGGCAGACGAACATCTTTATGAGAGAGAGAGAGAGAGAGAGAGAAGAGAGAGAGAGAGAGAGAGAGAGAGAGAGAGAGCACGAGAGAGAGCACGAGAGAGCACATGAAGAAAATCAGTCAACCGGCAAGGGTCGGTGAAGCGTCGATAGAAGCGGCGTTGGCCGCCACCGGCGGCGGGGGAACCGCCGGGTCCACGACCAGCGGCGCCGGCGGAGCGCCCGGCGGGTCCACGAGCAGCGGCGCCGGCAGAGCTCCCGGCGGCGGGGCGGAGCGCCCGGCGGCGAACCGGCATAGCCGCCCAAAAAGCAGCGGCGCCGGCAGAGCTCCCGGCGGCGGGGCGGAGCGCCCGGCGGCGAACCGGCATAGCCGCCCAAAAAGCTTATATTAATGATAGAGCTTATAGTAATGATAAAAACAATAAAAAATAATAATAATATAATAAATTCAATACATATTTAGTTCATATTTGTTTGCATACATTCATAATCGTTCTGCAAGCATGCATTAATTGGACTGACAGCAGCAGCAGGCAGTGCAAAAGCAGAGGCAGTTGCCAAAATCATCGGCAAAAGCGCCGGTCTGGGGCGGCATGGGGAGCCTTCTGCCGCTACACTGTCGCACGAACCGGCAGAACTGCCGCACGAACCGGCAGAACCATCCAGAATGCAGCGGCAGCGGCAGCACTGCCGCCAGAGCTCATAAAAGCGCCGAACTGCCGGTCGCACGAACCGGCAGAACTGCCGCACGAACCGGCAGAACCATCCAGAATGCAGCGGCAGCGGCGGCACTGCCGCCAGAGCTCATAAAAGCGCCGAGCTGCCGATCTGCCACTCATTAAGGAAGCGACTTAGGAGGCAAGTCCCGGCGCAGCCGAGGCGCCCGCCGACGTCGGGTTTTGCACTCGCTGTCCCTCGTATAAAGACAGGCAGTACCAAAATACAAATATCACTGAGTAATCAAGCAGAAGATCAACATTCAGACAATGTTATGTGGATTTAAATGTTAATGCAGTACTATTCTAGTTTCTATTAATTTCTAGGATATTCTACTAACATTTCCTGTCATTTATTTTATATTCACTGAATGACCAGATCGAGAGAAAACCAAAAAATAACAAGTCTACAACCTGGTAAGATTATTGTGATTATAGATTTTTATTTTATTCTTGAGATTAATTAATTGCAGAAAACAATAACAAAACAATAACTCAACTGCACATTGATTTTGCATCACAGAACCTTTTTCTATTCAAGGTGCACCAATCACAGCGGCGCACGCAATGGGAGAAGCCAATCAGAGCTCTTTGCTTGGCCCAGTGGATGATGGGAAATAAATTATTGATTTGAAAAACTCACTCATTGATACACACTTAGACCAATCTGTGTATACCAAAAAAGCCAAAAAAGCCAAAAAAGCTCATCAAATAGGACAAATATTGAAATGTGATTAACTACAAATTAATTATATTATTATTTTGTATTTATTGTTATTATTATTAGCAGTGCTTGGTGAGGACCATAGAACAGGAAAGTGAAGATTTTTAAAGGATTTTCTTTTGTGTTTTTTTCATGCTTGTAAACTGGTGCCAATGTGTTGAAACTCCGGCCCTCGACTTGGACATCTCAGTAAAGTTGTACATACTATCAGAAGAAACATGTCCACACACGTGTGTATGTGTATATACACCTGCGCATTTGATAGGCACCTGAATTTTAGACTAAATATTTATTGTTGTGTTAATGCAGCGTCATACGCATTTGGTACCTACCGTATGAAACGGATTTTTTGGTATGTTTGTCTGAAATCAACACAAGTATATGGATTGGATATGGATTCATTCGTAAGGATTATTTTACTTGAAGAAACCAGAGATGCTGTAAACAGGGATATTATGGCCTAGATTTTTATCACTGCTAAACTCCTCATCCCTTAACTTCTTTGCTGTTTTAAACGATTTTAAGACAACATTTTTCAATAGTTAAAATGGCCCGTCTACATGCTCACAATGTGTCAATAGATTCCAAAGAGGTTATCAAAATAGTAAAAAAAAAAAAAAAAAAAAAAAAAAAAAGGATAAGGAGTTTAGCGTGTGTTTAGGGGTTTAGTGTGTGACGAAAATGGAGCCCTATATATTTGTATATTATTCTATTCTAGCTTTTATTTTTGCTTATCTGAATACTTGTGCTATCCAGAATATGCCTAAATTTCTCCTGTAAAGTATGATAAAGTTTGTGTTATCACTGTCACTGTGTGCAGCTGACTACTGATGGGTGAGTAGATGACGGGCGTCGAGGGGTGGGGGGAAAAGTTAGATGATTTTAGGGGGGCCCAAAGCCTGCGGAGCCCACTAAAAGCTTGGGTTATTAAAGTTTTATTTGTATTTATTAATCATTATTTTAATCACTATATTACCTGAATAAACCAAATGATCATTGCAAATAAACATAATAATGAGTTTTCTTCTGTATTCTGTGCATGTGTGGGTCATCTCATCCATTCCAAAAGACAATGGTTTCACCCATTTGTTATTATTATTATTATGGATCGCCACCCTGGAGTTGATAATATTGTGATGTACAGTACGTTAACTCATTAAGCCTAATTCTCTGATCCGATGAAGCACTGGGTATAGTGTATATTACAAGAAAAGGGAAAAAATATTCTAGCATTCTCTATATCAGTGGTTTTCAACCAGTGCTATATTGGAAACCGAGGTATTGGCTTTCAATACCGTAACCTTACCGTCATATAAAATCTCATACCGTGGCATTCCTAGTCTAGACCATTCATTGTAGTCTAACATATGTGTAATGATGACAAGACTCCATTAGAGGGCAGTGCGACACCATAGTAATGGGCTAGGAAATGGCAGGCAGCATGAACGCACGTGCACACGCGCGTTCACACACACACACTCAGAGTCAGTGGTTTCACAGTGAAAGAATGTGAATGAGGATGAGTTTTCTTTTTCTCCTGTTGGTTTTAGTTACTCATTACACTGGGTGGAGTCACACACACCACACACACACACACACACACACACACACACACACACACACACACACACACACACACACACACACACACACACACACACACACACACACACACACACACACACACACAGGGGAGTCTGTTGGGGAGTACCACCCCTCTATCTAGAAAACTGTTTTGTTCATTTGACAACTTTGTTCTTGTTTTCCAACCAAGGTTCATGCTTTAGGTTGTTATTAGAGAAATGTGGCTGTTAAATTGGTTTTAATTCACTGTTGTTGTTTTTTTTTTACTTTTAGGGATTTTATCTGTTTTTAACAGGGGGGCAGGGACATTCTAACATGGTCCTGTACACATTTGTTAAAAAATAAATAAATAACACAAATCCTTTTTAATTATCTGCTGCAGTCGTAAATAAACCTAATAAAGTTGACAGGATCTAGTGAATGTGAAGGCGGCAGCATACTGCACTGCACTTTGCACTGTATAATAGGCTCAATATGGCAGTTCGTCACATTCAGTAGATCCTGTGATCTTTCGAGGCCCGATGTAATTTCCTGGGGTCTATTAACACTGTAGTAGATAATAAAAAAGAAATTGCTTTAAAATGTATTTTTGATGGAAAAAAAAAGAAAAGAAGAAAAAAAAAGTTTTCCTTTAAATCTACATCATTTTCACCTGGCTGTGAAGTTAGGAAGCACAAGGGAAAAGTAGAAAACATTTCACGTTCAATGAGTATATTAACGAACAAAATGTACCCATGTCTAAAACGGAATATCATACGATCAGCATTGGACAATAGGAGAGCATCTTTATTTACTTTACTTTACCCCTGTAGAAAAAAGACAATGATATTATGGGCTCTATACTCCACCAGCCTGGCGAGGCAGCAGACTGGCCTCATGCTTCCTTCAATGCATGAGGAGTCCAAGCTGCCTTCTTTTCACCTGACAGGGGTTTCCCTGGTTGGACGTAGTGCGTGGAAGGAACACGTTATTCCTTTCACACACACAGGGCGGCTGTGGCTCAGGAGGTAAAGCAAGTCGTCCAATGATACGTGAGTCGGTGGTTCGAACCCCGGCTCCTCCTGTCTACATGTCGAAGTGTCCTTGGGCAAGAAACTGAACCCTACATTTCCTCCAATGTTGGTCGGTGTGAGCTGGCCACCATTGGTGTGTGAAGTGAGGACGCTGGCGTCGACTGGTCGCCACGTCTCCTCCCAATGTATGAATGAAAGCGCTATAAAAAAAAAAAGCAAAAAAAAAAATCCAATCCATTATTCCAACCAGTTCCTGTCCCCTCCATCAGGCGCCCCGGCTGGCCAGGGGGAGGCAGAGGTCAGCTATTCTCATTTGTGCTTGATTTCATACATCTGGTCACCTCTTTCTCTTGCAAATCTGGCAACAAATCATGAGATAACTGTAACTCCTGCACTCACAAACGCAAAGACTTATGGGTTGTAGGAAAGTCGTATACAAGCTCCAACGAGGAGAACAGCCACCCTATACAGTAAACAGTCTTATCAGATCTACAAGCTCCTCTATAAAGCCTGCTATCTTATCTCTATGCTGTCTGCCCTGCTGTGTAATCAGCACACCATTGTGTTCACACACACACCCACACACACACGCACGCACGCACACACACACACACACACACACACACACACACACACACACACACACACACACACACACACACACACACACACCAGTGGTCTGGTCCCCAGCAAAAGTTGGTTAACCAGATGTAACTCTTTGAGAGTGAAAACCAAATGGGTCCATTTGGACCCATGTGAATTCATCATGTGAATTATCCCAGGTCTATACAACTAGAGAATTAATGGTCATTTTGATCTGTAGGTTGGACTGTTTTGTTTCCCCAAATCCAGCCTGGAATTGTGGACAAAAGCAAAATAAATCTTTAGTTTTATTTTGTGTGGGTGTGTGCGGGTGTGGGTGTGGGGTACCAGTGATTGTTATCAGGGTGGGACAAAACACTGCTTCTCAGGGATTCACTGTTTTATGAGTGTGTGTGTGTGTGTGGTGTGTGTGTGTGTGTGTGTGTGTGTGTGTGTGTGTGTGTGTGTGTGTGTGTGTGTGTGTGTGTGTGTGTGTGTGTGTGTGTGTGTGTGTGTGTGCATGTTTGCATGCACATGTTTTCTTCCTGTTGCTTTGAATCTTATCCAGTCGGACAATCTCATCTCAGATGGAAGGTTATAGCGTGTGTGCACGCGCGCGCGCACACACACACACACCCACACACACACACACACACACACACACACACACACACACACACACACACTCACACCTTCAATCGGTGAGGTCATCTGGGCCTGCAGAAGAATTCTCACGTTCTCTCAATCACCCTTTCACTGTGTGTGTGTGTGTGTGTGTGTGTGTGTGTGTGTGTGTGTGTGTGTGTGTGTGTGTGTGTGTGTGTGTGTGTGTGTGTGTGTGTGTGTGTGTGACATTCCTCATGTTCTCACTGTTTAACTCCTCAGTGTCTAAATAAATAACATAACCTCTGACCCTCAAGCCCCCCCCCTCCCACACACACACACACACACACACTCTCTCCACCTGACCTCAACTCGAGCTGTCACCATCTACACACACACACACACACACACACACACACACACACACACACACACACACACACACACACACACACACACACACACACACACACACACACACACACGCTAAATGTTACATGCTAAACCCCTTTTTACTATTTTGAACGTTGTGAGCACTTAGACTAGCTGGCCATTTGAACTATTAAAATGTTTTTCAAAATAGTTTAAAAAGGCAAAGAAATTAAGGGATATAAGGGGTTTAGCGTTGACGAGAATCTAGGCCTAAAGGCTCAAACATACTCCAGGGTGAAGAGTTTAAATCAGGGGTTTTCAACAGGTGGTCCGGGGACCACCAGTGGTCCCTGAGAGGATTCCAGGTGGTCGTCAGCTAAGTTGGCTAACCAGATGTAACTGTTGAGAACGTAAAGTGTTTTTGTTTGTTTTTTTTCAGCAGGGATTGGTTTCATTTTTACATTCTCAAGAGTTACATCTGGTTAACCAACTTAGCTGAGGACCACCTGGAACCCTCTCAAGGACCACTGGTGGTCCCCGGACCACCTGTTGAAAACCCATGCCTTAAGACATCAGACACACATTTTATTGTGGACCTGTCCCCAAGTTGGAATGTGAAACTAAAGCTTTGACAGATCACCCCTCTCACCCCCAACACACACACACACACACACACACACACACACACACACACACACACACACACACACACACACACACACACACACACACACACACACACACACACACACCCCAGGCACATTCCATGCTGTAAACCTGGTAGTTTGCTTTGCCCCTCGCCAACCCAGTATTACATTTTTCAGACCCTTCCTAAAGGACCCATATTGTGGATTTTCTTTTTGCACTGGTTCACATATGATGATATAGTATAAGAGCGCCCCTCACTTCACATGGGTGTGAGTTTTTTCATGTAATATCATATGTCAATGATATTGGGAAATCACAATGTCGTACATAGGCATTTGCAAGCTCTAAAACAGTTATAGGCTATTGGTGCGATTTATTTGCGTGAGCAACTTAAAGGTTCAGTGAACCGGAAATGGAGAGGATTTTACATTAAAGTTTCCGCCTGAAATGCTGGTCTGAACTATCTGAACCAATCAGAGCTTGCATCCCTTCAGCGCTAGTCAAAAAACCCTAAAAGATTCCAATGGAAAAGTCGTATCAGATTTTGGAACAAATCCTATTAGATTTCCAATAGGAATCCAATAAGATTCCTATAAGAATCCTATAGGATCTTATAAAATCTTATAGGAATCCTATAAGAAAGTATTATAGGATTCTATTGGAATCCTATTGGATTTCCAATAGGATTTGTTCCTAAATCTGATAGGAGGAATCCTATATAGGATCTTTTGACTACGGCTAGGCTATGGGGTTGCGAAGAGCGAGGGACAGCTATACGATGAGCTATATACCTACAGTATACCTAAACCTATACACGCCACGCATGGATGTTTACAAACATCTCTCAGCTCTGCCGCTGTACTGCTATACTATGTGTTATTTCTACCACTGTCTGTTCACATATACAGTATATTCTATTAAAATGTGATGAGTATCTGATGTCCCTTTGGTCTAGTAATGGAATTCGTGAGACCCGAGTTCGAATCCCGGGCGTATACACACAGTTGCCTGACCTCAGTCTGAATTGTCATTTCGTTTCACTTCATTATTCAGGCTGAACTCCCTCTCTACCACAGCAGTTTTGGGGCGTGACAAAGCAGCAGTCTTAACGGGGATTGGTTTATATGAACCCCTAAATATTGGGAAAGCAAACGACGTTGGGGTCGAAGTGATTGACAGGGCTGTTGGCCAATCAGGTGCTGGGATTGTATTTCCAACCCACAGGCTGCCTCTACACTGCGGTTTTGCACAGTCCATGTTACGCCGAGGTGTGACGTCACATCCTTTTTTGAATGGGTTTCAATGGGCACTTCCGACTATAGTTCTGTCTATATTTTGGACAGTGGTCAGGCTGCAGGAATGCGGCCGAAATGCAGACAGGAAAGTGCCCATTGACACCCATTCAAAATGCAGGACGTGACGTCACACCTCGGCCGAAACACGGACTGTGCACTCTGCGGTAAGGTGGCAGCTCACACAAACAGCCCCAAAGGCAGGGAAGCCAGTCCTTGAATCACAGGAAAAAATAAACTAGTATTTTTTAAGGTGCTGATTCAGGGCTGAGCCAGGCTAATGCGTCAGGGAAATTCGTTGACAGTCAGCTTAGCGGCTTCTATCAGACATCTGCTAGCCAACATGGGTCAACACAACGCCTGGGCCGCGGCTACAACATCAGGACAGCTGCTGCCAAAAAAACAAAAACAACAACTAATTAGAGCTTTTAGATTTGGAGCGCAAAGCGAAGCCACACTAGACACACACACACACACACACACACACACACACACACACACACACACACACACACACACACACACACACACACACACACACACACACACACACACACACAGTCACACACACACCAAGGTTGGCTGCATGGCCCGTCCTTCCCAGCTGTGGGGTGTTATTTTTAGTTTGTGGTTCTCTCTCTCTCTCTCTCTCTCTCTCTCTCTCTCTCTCTCTCTCTCTCTCTCTCTCTCTCTCTCTCTCTCTCTCTGGAGAATGTGTTGCTATCTTCTTTCTCAAAAATTTTATACAAAGTTCATTATAACGGTAGCATAATGGCAACCTGGCATGAAAATGCCATATACTGTAGGAACGGTCTCGATATAATATATTTTCTTTAATCGGTTTCCACCATTAAAAATGTTTTAACTGAGTTCACTATGGCATCAAAAGTGTCTAGTTGTGAAGTTAGATACCCTCACAAAAACATGCAGTAATCCTGGGCTCTATAGACTGCCTCCCCCTGGCCAGCCGGGGCACCTGATGGAGGGGACAGGAACTGGTTGGAATAATGTGTTCCTTCCACGATGCGCCACGTCCAACCAGGGAAACACCTCCCTGTCAGGTGAAAAGAAGGCAGCTTGGACTCCTCATGCATTGAAGGAAGCATGAGGCCAGTCCACTGCCTCCCCAGGTTGGTGGAGGGTGTGTAGAGCCCAGGATCACAATAGGGAATTTACACAGGGTGGAAAAAATGGGTTACAAAATTGTTGGGAAAAAAAGGTGTCTAGTGTCGAGTCTAGCAGATAACAACAACAACAACAACAACAACAACAATAATAATCAATAATAATAACAATGAAAATCTTTGCATTGTTCAATGTTTAACTTGTTGACTCATCTCATTCAGTATTTTTTTCATGTATTGATATAAAACTTTACGGCTTTGGGCCAAGCCCCTTTGGAGCACTGCAGTCCCACCCCCTTGCCTGTTCCAGAAGTTATTTCTCCATTTAAATACTTTTCAAAAAAGTATTTATGTAAATACCTTTTGAGCATCTTACAAAGACAGGCCATAAGAAATCATGACCTGAAACACCTTTCTTTTTAAATATATATAAATAGGAAAATGAACAGGGAATTCACTTATGAACGCAGGCATTGGGGCGGGACTGCGGCGCTCTAAGGGGTAATCACTCGCCAATTAAATCCTCTTAATTCTTTCTCACCCTGACGTCATTGTCGTGAATATAAAATCTGTGTGGCAGATTCTCCGCCCTGATTGGACGGCTGTAAGACCTGGAGGGCGTGGTCTCGTGCGCTGATTGGACGGCTATAGGACCGGGTGGGGGCGTGGTCTGACCGACGCTAGAGAGCAGAGCAGAGTTGCCACGTCGGACTGTTATAAGCAGCACTGAGCTGGTCTCTTCTGTAAAGTTGCTTGATTAATTGGTTTGATTAGCCTAATTGAAGTATTTATTATTAAGATTTACAGTATATTTCAATCACAACACGAAAACTGTTGACTATTGTTGACTATTATTTACAATAATTTAAAGGGGAATTCCACCCATTTTCAACATTTTTTCTGATAGTGTACAAATGCAAATGAACCCTAACGGGTTCATTTGGTTCCATTTGTACGCTCTCAGAAAAAAGAAGCATCTAAAGAAATCCATTAACATGGTGAAAATACATACAAGATGTTTCACCATGTTCAGTGGTTTTCTTCAGACCTCCATTCTTGGAAACACAGAAACGTGTCCACCCAGCACCTCTAGGGTATACTAATGACATTAGAATATTGAAAATATTGAAGTTGCAGCAGACACGCAGCATGCATGCTAAAGGTCTGACCCAGAGAGTGGAAATATCTTTGAAATTTGAGTTGTTTGCATGCCATCATGTTTGGTGGGGCAGGCAGATCATTGACCTCCGCTCCGTTACTTGTCTCTGCAGCAAAACCTGGCAACACCAGAGCGAGAGAGAGAGAGAGAGAGAGAGAGAGAGAGAGAGAGAGAGAGAGAGAGAGAGAGAGAGAGAGAGAGAGAGAGAGAGAGAGAGACTGAACTAAACTGAACTAAACTACGGACAGGCTGAACCAAAGAAGTGGTTTTAGGTTGTTTTAAACTTTAAACATGGACTAAACGGACTCACAGACTTCATTCAGACTCTGATGGACTTCACCTCGATCCTCTTCACGGAGCCTTAAGGGATTTAATTTAAACGAAAAACTACATTTTTAAACGACATTAAAGTCCGACCTCGGACTTCCATGTGGGAAGTACAGTAGAGAGAGAGAGTAGGTAGAGAGACATAGAGGGAGAGAGAGAGAGGAGGAAAGTCAAGGAAACTAAAACTAAACAAACATTTTAAAGGACATTTCACCATATTTACAAGGCTATTGTTGGAGTTATTGTTAGTTTGTTGTCTTTTTTACTTTTAAACGCATTATTTTCTTTCTTAAACTGATTTTTTCCTATTAATTTCTTTATTTTATTTCCTTTTTTCCCATGGAATGTTTTGGACTTTGAATGGGACGTGCATTGATGACGTCACCAGGTGGTCAACATGGAGGGGTGTGATTTTGGACCCTAAAGTAGAGCTTGTTTTTTAACTTTTAAAGAAGAAGAGTGTTTTTTATATTTATATGGATCTTTCTGGGTGTAAATTAGACCATCAGGATGCCTGTGGTGCTGGGGACCCCCCCTCCTCTGGAGGAGGGTCTGGGGGGTGTAAATTGGACCACTCGGGGTGCAGGTTGGACCATTCCGGGTTCAGCAGTATGAGTTCTGGATACAGCAGTCTGGAGGAGGATGGAGAGGAGTTCTTTTTCACCGCCAGGACCTCCTTCTTCAAGACCCCAGCAAGACGACCCTCCAAGGTACAATATACACCTCTAATTTACACCCTAAAACCCTCTGAGGTACAATATACACCAGGGGCGGATTTAATTTACTTAAAAACCTCCAAGGTGCAACATACACCTTAAATTTACACCCTAAAACCCTCTGAGGTACAATACACACCTTTAATTTACCTAAAACCCTCCACGGTAGAATACACACCTTTTAATTTACTTAAAACCCTCCAAGGTAGAATACACACCTTTAATTTACTCACTAAAACCCTCCAAGGTACAATTTACACCCTAAAACCCTCTGAGGTACAATACACACCTTTAATTTACCTAAAACCCTCCAAGGTAGAATACACACCTTTAATTTACCTAAACCCCTCCAAAGTACAATATACAACTTTAATTTACACCCTAAAACCCTCCAAGGTACAATAAACACCTTTAATTTACACCCTAAAACCCTCCAAGGTACAATAAACACCTTTAATTTACCTAAACCCCCAACAAAGACTGTTTATTTACCTAGCCTTCTATGTACCTGTAACCAACCCTGGAGGTAAAACAAACACCCTTTGGCTGTTAACAATTAGTAAATGTTACGCTCAGCGTAACATTTTGGCCATTGCTCTTTTTTATAGTGCTTTTTTATAGTGCTTTTATGATCAATCAAGTCATAATGCTGCTCACATTAGTATCTGGTTGCTAGCTGTTGTTAAAACACACTGGGTCGCACCGGGTTGGCATTTTAGAACGAATGGTTGACATGACACTGGTTTTAGAACGACATGACACTGGTTTTAGAACGACTGGTCAATGGACATGAAACTGGTTTTAGAACGACTGGTCAATGGACATGAAACTGGTTTTAGAACGACTGGTCAATGGACATGAAACTGGTTTTAGAACGACATGACACTGGTTTTAGAATGACTGGTCAATGGACATGACACTGCTTTTAGAACGACGTGACACTGGTTTTAGAAAGGCTGCATGACATTGGTTTTAGAACGACTGGTCGATGGATAGGACACTGGTTTTAGAACGACGTGACACTGGTTTTAGAATGACTGGTCGATGGATAGGACACTGGTTTCAGAACGACTGGTTGACATGACTCTGGTGTTATGATGGCTAGTTTACATTATGCATCGTTTCAACATCAGACAGTATTGTAGTGATCCGCCCACACCGTTTTATTAGTCACCTTTACAACAGGTTATGGCTCATAGAGATTGGACATTCCTGGAATGAGCAAGACTTCTGAACCAGCTGCTTCAAGAGATTATTACCAGTAGGTTGCTCATCAAGCAGATCTTCTGAACCTATTGCATGTAGTCTGGGAACCGGCTGGCACGATGGGCATTGATAAGATGAAAACCCAGTAGTCCTCCATCAGTGTGGCCGGTTGGCCACCTTGTTTTAAGCCCTGTGTCAGCACGGTGACGTGCTGGAGGTTATGGTTATCAGGGGTTGACACTAAGGTCTTCGAGGCACTTGCCCATCGGGCAAGTGCAAGTCAGGTTCTACTTGCCCTCAGGCCATGGCCCCAAAAAATGTATTGTAAATTTTCCATTTTAGTTTGGTTCAAGTAGGAAGTTTACTTCCTACTTGGTGCTTTAAAGTAGGGGTTTTCAACACCAGTGGTCTCTGGGAGGGTTCCAGGTGGTCCCCAGCTAGGTTAACCAGATGTAAATCTAAGCTATTAGAATAGCTATTAGTAGCTATTCCACCCCCCTCTCTATGTTGCTTCTACTTTGATGCTGCATCTGTTTCCCTGCAGGCAGACACTTGCTTTGTCCTGCAGACAGTCCAGAACTTTGTTGTTGTCGACAAATCATGAAAAAAAAAAAAAAAAAATTGTCAGGCTCAGGAAATGCGGTACTAATTTGTGAAGGGGGCGGGTGTGGTGAGGCAGTGTTTTAATTTTAGCCAATCACAGCAGCACAGCAGTCTCCAGCAGATTGATAATGAGCCAATAGAGTGGAGGTGGAGGTGGAGTTAGATTCTGTTGTTAAACAAATCTGTTTACAAACAGTGTTTGGACACACTAAAGTTGAATCTATTCCCTTTAAGGCAGATAAAATATTCGAATTTTAGGTTTAAGTTAAAGTTACTGTATATGGGCAGCAGGTTTGTTTACTCTTGCTGAGAGGGTATAAAATGAGACCCCGTAAAGATGTATGGGTCCATTTGGTCCCCCCCCCCCCCCCCCCCCCCCCCCCCACCACCACAGGAAAACAGAACAGCAGGAATTATTGTTTGGAAACATGAATATTTTCCCATAGATTATGGAAAGTGTGGATTGCATTCCATACTTTCCATGCTTGCGTACTTGCCTACACACACACACACACACACACACACACACACACACACACACACACACACACACCACACACACACACACACACACGGTGCAACAGAAGCTACTGTCTCCATTGTCCTTCCTCTGTGTGTGTGGGTGTGACTGTGTGTGTGCGCATGCATCACACACACACACACACCCTTTGTGTCTTGTTCACTAGGTCATCACTCAGGGACCCCCTGGGGGTCCAGCAGCAGCAGCAGTGAGGGGTCAGGGGGACACACCACTAGTGTGACACGTACAACACATGGTGTCCCAGACAGACAAACAGTGACATCACGGATTAGCCCTTTAATCTGTGATGTCATGTGACTGTCTGTCAGAGAGAGAGGGGGTGGGGGGGTGCTGCCTTAGTAAAGCGCCTTTATCGCAGGCAAAACACAACACACACACACACACAACACACACATAGGGTTGTAATCAAGACCACCTAAATCGACAAGACCAAAACGAGACCGAGACTGAGAGCGGTCGAGATTAGGGGTGGGACGATTCACCGAGGAAAAAAAAACGAAACCGTTCAATATGGGGTCCAAGGTTCTATACGCGCTAATGAACCGCAATATTTCCGTTCAGACAGACACATTTCCTTAATTATAGTATGGATAATAATATCCTTAATGAAGCAGATATTGTCTTGTAAACGAAACTAATTTAACTTCGTTGTCTGTCTACAATGCTGCATGTCTGCATGCTACCTGCCTGATACTTAACTAAAACGTGCATTCATTTTATTAGCTTAGGTATTTCATATTTCCCTTGAAAATAGCCTAACAATGAGGCACAAATAGCAATATACATTTTGTTCTTCTGTAAATATGAAAAGGAAGCAGACAGGCCTACTGGAATAAAATGTCTGAATAGGATTATTTTTAGTCGTCTGACTCTCCAGTGGTCTCGAGGTAGAGCAGGTCGTCCAATGATCATTGGGTCGGCGGTTCGAATCCCGGCTCCTTTCTACATGTCGGAAGTGTCCTTGGGCAAGACACTGAACCCCAGCTTGCCTCCAGTTGTTGCCACCGCTGGTGTGTGAATGTGTGAAGTTTAGGACGCTGAACGTTGACTGTTCACCGCTCTACTTTCCAATGTATGAATGAATGGACCATTGTAAAGCACTTTGAGCACTTGGAAAAGCGCTATAAAAATGCAATCCATTATTATATCCACTCCAGAAGAGAGGCTGGTCGGGTGGAGTAATGGTAGATTGCATTGAATGTTACAGAGCTCCAATGCAAGGCAGAACTCTAGAAGCAGTGGAGCTCTGGACCAGAGCTAGGCACCAATCAGCACCTCAGGAGCAATTTGCGGTTGAGTGCCTTGGCCAAGGGCACTTCGACAACATGTAGACAGCAGGGGCAGATTTGCAGGGGCGCAATTGGGGGGGTAAGAGAAAATGGTATGGGTGCCGCGGCTTCATCGCCCGTGTCGCTTTGCGCCACGGGCGATGAAGTTGCACCCATACCATTTTCAGTTACAGGACTTTTATTAGTAAAGCATCAATAACAACATCAGTTGTTGTTGAAGTTACAACAGACGCAGCATGCATAAAGCTAAAGACACCTCTTCAGACTCCATCTCAGCCCATAGCACTTGTATTATATACCAACCCACAGTACTTGCTGCAATGACTTATATAGGTTGCCTAATGTATTTAGCACTTCATTGTATGTTGTAAAATGTATCGTAAATCCAGATTAAATTGTAAACTTTTCACCATTGTAAGTCGCTCTGGATCAAGAGCGTCTGCTAAATGACTAAATTGTAAATTGTAAATTGTAAAGGTCTGACTCAGAGAGTTTTCTGTTTTCAATGATGAAATGCTGTTGGTTTGTAGGTAGTAGTGTTGGTAGTAGTGTTTCAAATCATTTTATATATAAGCAATCTGAAACATCTTGGGTTGTTTTGCATGGCATTGCGTTTGGTGGGGCAGTCAGGGTATTTAGCGGGGCATTGCCCCCCCATGACCATGCCTAGATCCACCCCTGGTAGACAGGACAGGGTGAACAAATGTCCCTCCTTACCAGGGAGTGTCCCTCGTTTCCGCAACATCGTTTTCCCATTTTTGTCTCACACATGGCAATAACTTCTGTCCCTCAAATACATCAAATCAGTTTAGATCTGGTCACCCCAAGCCAACCATTTTGATTCCAGGGCCCACTATTTATTTATTCAGAATTTGAGCCACGGAGGACCACCGTTTGATGTTGAGTTTAGTCTCTCTGACCCAAAAACTAAGGGTTTTCAAGTTTTTGTCCACATTTTAGTGGGAGATAAACTGGCAAAACGTTGGTCATAATAACAATTCTAATACGTTTGTAAACGTGTAGATTCTTGAAAATTAAGTATTTAAGATGTATATAATGTAATCTATAAATATAAATATAATGTAACTCTTGAGAGAGTAAAATGAAACCAAATGGGCCGTAAGGGTCCATTTGGTTTCATCATTACTTTTGGTTTAATTTTACAGAGTTACAGATATATGAAGGTCCAATTGGTTACCAACTGTCCATACTTTAGCCATGGGGACCACCTGGAATCCTCTCAAGGACCACTGCTGGTCCCCGGACCACTGGTTGAAAACCACTGCCCTAGGATAAGAGGAACCGTGATACAGACAGACAGACAGACAGACAGACAGACAGACAGACAGACAGACAGACAGACAGACAATATGTTCAGACACAGAACAATTGACAGCAGCGAGAGAGAGAGAATTCGACTCATTGTCTATGTACAGTATAATCACGCACGCACGCACACACACACACACACACACACACACACACACACACACACACACACACACACACACACACACACACACACACGAAGAATACTGCCACTGTTCACTGGCATGTCATTTCGCTGCTCAGTCTCTCTCTCTCTATCTCATATCGCTCTCTCTCTCGCTCTCATGTGAAGCGCTCTAGTCTGGGGTAATCCCCTGCCCCCCCTTCCCCCTCCACACACACACACACACACACACACACACACACACACACACACACACACGCACACACGCACACACACACACACACCCTCTCATAAATACCAGCTGAAGGAGACACACAGTCTACAGTGTGTGTTGAGTTGACTTGACACACATTTACACACGACGTCTTACTTAGATCATACTAGTAAAGACTATATATGGGCTAATTAAACTGATAGTGTGCAAATGCTATACACAGTATAGTACTTAACATGCGTCATGCATTGACTTAATCTAGTTTTACGCGGGTCTCTACTTTACACTACGTGTACATAAACAGGAGTTGACACTAAGGTCTCCGAGGCACTTGCCCATTGGACAAGTCAGGTTCTACTTGCCCTCAGGTCATGGTCACTTGCCCTCCAAAAATATATTAAATTTTGCATTTAAGTTTAACAGCTGTAACTCTTGAGAACGTAAAAATGAAACCAATGGACCCGCAAGGGTCCATTTGGTTTCATTTTTACACTCTCAAGAGTTAAAATTAATCATCTTAATTAGCCCAGGTCTACACAACTAGAGAATGTAGAAGATTAATGGTCATTTTGATGTGTACCGGTATGTTAATTTCCCAAATCCAGCCTGGAATTGTGGACAGCTAGAAAGCAGTGAAAGACACAGAGGCAGAGTGCAATGACTGCCTTCAAGACAGATTTATCTTGTGTTGTGTTATAGTGCACTAAGTTGCACACTTGCCCGATCGGGCAACCAGATAGCAGTCTTCACTTGCCCCACCATTTTTTTTACTTGCCCCGGGCAAGCGGGCAAGTGTTAGTGTCAAGCCCTGCAAGCGAAATTCCCAGTAGGCTGCTTATCAGCACCATTTTATCGATGACAGCATGTTGTTGGAGCCAACTATCACTGATAAGATGACCACTGGGGTCGGGCATTTAGGATTAGGGTTACGGTTGGAGGGGTCTAGCGGGTTTTGCGTCTCAGACTGCAGAGCATGGACGAAAAAGTCATGCTGATGACAACGTGAGAAACTGTGATCTTATCTACTGATAACGGTGGAATCCGCTGTTTCTTCCGCCATTGGCCATTTCTTCCGCCATTGGCCATTTCTTCCGCCATTGGCTTTCAATTGTATGGCCCCCTATCGGTGGGGAGGAGCATGGCACTCTAAAACATTTGGTGTGTTCCCTATATTCACGCTGACCGCACTGCCAATACAAACCAATAGGGGTCTGTGCTTCCGTGTGCATCTGTGTGTTTACCAAACTTACCCCAACCCAGAAAAGTAGCACCAGGGAGCTGGGATAAAAAATGCTTTGTTTTTTAACAATGTGACACGCCTGCAGTCCTAATTTCGGGTGCTGCAAGTGTCTAACGCCGGTAGAAACATGTGGGAGTGCTTTATATTTGAAGTTGGAATGTTTATGTACACGTTATTGATGTAAATGTAGTGACTCACGTAAAACTCGTGTCGTGATAATGACAGGCATGTTTCAGGACTACTATAATCTAAGACAGGGGTTTTCAACCTTTTTGACTCCAGGGACGCCATTTATCAGCATTTGAGCACGGACCACGATTACCACCATTACATTTTCACACAAAGACCTAAGAAAGATTAAAGAATTCTTTTGGTTTTGTCCACAATTCCAGGCCTGTATTTTGCCAACAAACAGTGTAAACTTCTCAATTAAGTGGTGCTAATTCAGATGATGAATATTTAACTCCTGAGAGTGTAAAAATGAAACCAAATTGACCCGCAAGGGTCCATTTGGTTTCATTTTTACATTCTCAAGAGTTACATCTGGTTAACCAACTTTCATCAATTAGCCTGGGGACCACCTGGAACTTCTCAAGGACCACTGGTGGTCCCCAGACCACCGGTTGAAAACCCCTGATCTAAGACTTTACATAGGCCTTTAGGAGTTCAAGGCAACTACTACTGCAAGTGCTATGGGCTAACATACATACATACACTAGGAATGTGTTGGGGAGGAGGGTCTATGCATATATATTGTATATAGCCTTGCGTTTTCATGAAACGCTATTAGTCTACATGCACTGCAATCTAAGATATATATAGGTTGAAGTTTCGTTTGTCTGTAGGATGTCAAGGCAAAGGCAGCAAGTGCTATGGACTGAGATGGAGCAGACAGTAATTGTTGCTTCAGTATAGTAATGCACTTCATCTGTTGAATGTTAATAATGAATCATAATTATGATTAATCGAGTTGAAAACAAAATGATAATATGATTGTATATCACAGGCGTCGCGTATGTACTCAGACCTGTGCAACGGAACTTGGTTTGTGCATGACAACGTGTGGTGTCGTTTTCCATGTAGGGTAATGGCGTGTGTGTGTGTGTGTGTGTGTGTGTGTGTGTTGTGTGTGTGTGTGGTGTGTGTGTGTGTGTGTGTGTGTGTGTGTGTGTGTGGTGTGTGTGTGTGTGTGTGTGTGTTTGTGTGTTGTTGTGTGTGTGTGTGTGTGTGTGTGTGTGCGCGCGCGTTGAAACGCCCTGAAAGATGAGACTCCTCTCTCATCTTCCTATTGAGTGTCACTTAGTGTAGTATTGTGTGTTGTGTGTGTGATGTGTGTGTGTGTGTGTGTGTGTGTGTGTGTTGTGAGTGTGTGTGTGTGTGTGTGTTGTGTGTGTGTGTGTGTGTGTGTGTGTGTGTGTGTGTGTGTGTGTGTGTGTGTGTGTGTGTGTGTAATGAGATATACTGCATAGCGATACCACTTCCCCAAATCAAGTATCGATACGCCACAAGCTGGTAGATTTAGATTCAACAACCACCCATCATTCACTCACCCATCCATCCATCCATCCATCCTCCATCCATCATTCATCCATCACAGGGGGCGGATCTAGGCATGGACATTGGGGGCAATGTGTCCCCTAATTCCCTGACTGCCCCACAAACATGATGGCATGCAAACGACGCAAATTTCAAATATTTTTCAAATTAAAGTGATTATATTTAAAATGATTTCAAACACCACTACTGCTACAACTAACTACAGCTGTGTCACCACTAACCAGCAGCATTTCATCATTGAAAACAGAAAACTCTCTGAGTCAGACCTTTAGCTTTATGCATGCTGCGTGTCTGTTGCAACTTCAACAACAACTAATGTTATTATTGATGCTTTACT